>WNWK01004146.1:102500-146979 GCA_009830355.1 Cherax destructor
TTTTGCTTTCGTAGGGAGTGATTTCTGTGTGCAGGTTAGGGACCAGTCCCTCCAGAATCTTCCAGGTGTAGATTATGATATATCTCTCTCGCCAGACCCTCGCTTCACACGGCGAGTGTTTGGGTTTGATTCCCAGCGAGGGTAGAAACATTGGGCGTGTTTATTCACAGGGCGAGGGTCTGAGTTCGATTCCCAGCGAGGGTAGAAACATTGGGCGTGTTTTACACCGGTTGTTTAAGTTCCCCATCAGTAAAATGGGTGCCTGGGTGTTAGTCGACTGGTGTGGGTCGCATCCTGGGAAAAAACTTACCTAATTTGCCCGAAATATTCTACATAACAAGCGGCTTTCTATATAGTAGTATGTCATTGATGTCAGCTAGGCCTGTATACCATGTACATGTACTTTAGTACATAAAGATATTACATTATTATTGGGGTCCTTGTTCGTCAGTCTGTTTTTCTACGGTGCGTCAGTTGTTGTCTGTATTTCTTATTGCATCTCTGGTGCCCACAGGGTGATACACGATGCAACACCAGTCATGCTCATGGTGTTTCTGCTCTTCTGCATCCCGGCCAAGACTGAGTGTTGCAGCGAAGTTGAGTCTGGTGGTGAGTTGCTTACACCTTTACAGTCTCTTGGGATGGTAACACTGCTTGCACGAAGGAAATGTTATCGTGAGGATTTGAGATTATAGACAGGTGAGCTCTAGCTCTCGGGGAAGTTGGCATGTTTATGTGAAGTGCTAAGCCCATGTGGGTTATTCAGGGCAAGGAATGATGGAGGCTTGATTCTCCGTTCACTATAAATTCATAAATGTGAAATTGACAAATTATTTATTTCATTATTTATCCAAATATAAATTATTTCACGCGATTTCCTTATACTAGAACCTCTTATTTAAATGTAATTTTTGGTAATAAAAGGCAGTTGTTTGTGTCATAAACGTAGAGCTCTCCTAGTGACTGGATCCTGACATAAATGAAAAACCAGAGCCCTCTGCCGGGATCTGTTAAGAGTATTTTATTCGCCAGCCACCTCATATACATTGGTTGTATGTGCTGTAGAATGTAAACTAACGTGCGAGGTATGTCGAGAAGCAGTTGTAAACTAAAGCCTCATTATTATTTAATATTAGATGAGAGGAAGGGTAGCAGGAGTCGGCAGCGAGTAAAGGGTTGCCTGACGTGGGAGGTGGTGCACCAGAAGGTTCCCTGGGGGGTCATCCTTCTGCTGGGGGGAGGCCTGGCCATGGCCGAGGCTGCCAAGGCCTCTGGCCTTTCCGTCTTCATCGGTCAGCAGCTGCAGCACTTTTCGGCCATGCCCAAGCAGCTCATTGTGTTCGTGGTGTGCTTCATGACGGCCATGTTGACCGAGGTAGCTTCCAACACTGCCACGGCTTCCGTCCTCCTGCCTGTTATCAAGGACCTGGTGAGATGCTTCTCTTCCACTATTATTATTATTATTGTTAGTAGTAGTATAATTATTAATGAACGATAAAGACAAATGCACTATAATGATGATTATACGCATTTATAAAGCATTAAATCCGTGTGGGCCACGCAGCGCTGTTAGTGCAAGTTGTGTATATACTTATGGTAAGAAAATTATATTCGGATTATTAACTGGGGAGGGATAGTAACCCAGGATAACCCAAGAAAGCCACTATGGCTTATTTCATTGTTCTTGTGTATGGAAGAGTAGCGTAATATCCGTGTATTTAACAGGTCAGTACTCCACTAACCGAGCCATCCCACAAACCAGCCACAAAAAATGACGAGTCACTTGCTTCTCCCTATCCTCCTTAATTTGTTCATTCCTCCATCCACCTCCATCGCTTCTTCCTATCCTCACCACAGTTGTTTCCTACAGGCGCTGGGGATCAACGTCAATCCACTGTACCTGATGCTGCCAGCAACAGTTTGCTGTGCCTACGCCTTCATGCTGCCTGTGGCCACCCCGGGCAACGCTATCATTCTCACCGCCGCGCGCATGACCACCTATGAGATGGTAAGATATCCATGCTATGTTAAGAATGACCACCCGCATGACGGTAAATCATAGTGTTAGTGACAGTTAGTGATGGTAGAACAGTGTTAGTGATGGTAGAACAGTGTTAGTGATGGTAGAACAGTGTTAGTAATGGTAGAACAGTGTTAGTGATGGTAGAACAGTGTTAGTGATGGTAGAACAGTGTTAGTGATGGTAGAACAGTGTTAGTAATGGTAGAACAGTGTTAGTGATGGTAGAACAGTGTTAGTGATGGTAGAACAGTGTTAGTGATGGTAGAACAGTGTTAGTGATGGTAGAACAGTGTTAGTAATGGTAGAACAGTGTTAGTGATGGTAGAACAGTGTTAGTGATGGTAGAACAGTGTTAGTGATGGTAGAACAGTGTTAGTGATGGTAGAACAGTGTTAGTGATGGTAGAAGTGTTAGTGATGGTAGAACTGTTAGTGATGGTAAAACAGTGTTAGTGATGGTAGAACAGTGTTAGTGATGGTAGAACAGTGTTAGTGATGGTAGAACAGTGTTAGTGATGGTAGAACAGTGTTAGTGATGGTAGAACAGTGTTAGTGATGGTAGAACAGTGTTAGTGATGGTAGAACAGTGTTAGTGATGGTAGAACAGTGTTAGTGATGGTAGAACAGTGTTAGTGATGGTAGAACAGTGTTAGTGATGGTAGAACAGTGTTAGTAGATGGTAGAACAGTGTTAGTGATGGTAGAACAGTGTTAGTGATGGTAGAACAGTGTAGGGTAGCAGTGTTAGTGATGGTAGAACAGTGTTAGTGATGGTAGAAGTGTTAGTGATGGTAGAACTGTTAGTGATGGTAAAACAGTGTTAGTGATGGTAGAACAGTGTTAGTGATGGTAGAACAGTGTTAGTGATGGTAGAACAGTGTTAGTGTTGGTAGGACAGTGTTAGTGATGGTAGAACAGTGTTAGTGATGGTAGAACAGTGTTAGTGATGGTAGAACAGTGTTAGTGATGGTAGAACAGTGTTAGTGATGGTAGAACAGTGTTAGTGATGGTAGAACAGTGTTAGTGATGGTAGAACAGTGTTAGTGATGGTAGAACAGTGTTAGTGATGGTAGGACATGTAGTGTTAGTGACAGTCTGTGATAATAGAACATAGCAGTGTTAGAATGAACACCTACTTAATAGACCTTTGTACTCTCCTTTTAACTCACAATTTTGCATATATTACCAGTTATCCTCTTTCTTCACCGCTTTTCCATA
Organism: Cherax destructor; assembly: GCA_009830355.1. NCBI lineage: Eukaryota > Metazoa > Arthropoda > Malacostraca > Decapoda > Parastacidae > Cherax > Cherax destructor. The sequence continues at coordinate 105,739 of WNWK01004146.1, forward strand.
CACTTTTATGAGGAGGAGGAAGAGGAAGAAGAAGTTACAGATCATCTCTCAATTTCCCAAATACGATCTTACGAACTTTGGTTAAAATCAATACATAGTATCCTGGTGGCACCACCATGTAGTGTACGTGTATGTAGACCTCAGACCAGTCTCTTGAGAGCTAAAATAAACAATAATGTTAAATCTTCCTGTTTTTTAATTGTTAATAATCTTTTAGTACCTCAGAAAAATTCTCACGATTTCTCTTGAAACTTTTTTTCTGTCAGTGTTGTATACGTATTTGTCGTGATCCGGGATTTTTTTTTCCATACAAATTCTAAATGCCATAGGAAGTAAAGAGTATTTTGCCATTTTTATTCCTGCTAGTTTTAGATATCCTCTTTTTTTCAGTTAAACCAGAGTGCTAATAATGAAAATTGAATGACATGTCAGTTCAATCCCTCACTGCTACCACACATTATAACAAGCTTCTAACTCACTCTCACACCCTTAAAACTAACTGCCACATCCCTGCAACACAATTTCCTACTCAACTCATCCTATCCCCTTACAACACACTCCCACACCCCTGAATATTCGTGTCTACACTTATACTCGCTGTTTTATAAGTGCGCAATGAGTTAGTTTTATTACGCTCGTTATTTTGTTATAGTCCTTCCCAGTTTAGGACACACCTTTGTACATGCAGTGACTTTCTTCAGATGTGCATCATTCCTGTTCCAAAATTTCCAATATATTTGATATTTTAGTGAGTTAAATTCATTCTGTGTCAGGCAACCATTTCATGCCTACTATTTAGAGTTAAAAGTATATTTTAAAGAATTCAGTTCGTAATGATACAAATATTAACTTGTCTTCTATCACAGTAATTATCACAGTGAGGTAGTTTATATAGAGATAAAGTTTATGTTAAGTAAATAGACACAGATGCAACTAATGTGACATTTTATTGTGGCAACGTTTTGCTCTCCATGAACTTTGGTAACGGCTTGATAAAGCCCTTGGAGAATAAAATGTCACATTAGTTGCATCTATGTCTATTTACCTAACATTTTATCGGTAATTCTGCCACAAAGCTTTATGTCCTTGTAGTTTGTATCAAGATATACTGAACCAATATTTGTTTCAGTCTGCTGTAGAGAATATCAGGACAGAAATACTGACGATTTCGTTTGTTTTCAGATGCGAGCCGGGGTGGTGATGAACGTGTTGTGTGTGATAGTCATCACAATCATGATCAACACACTCGGGGTAGTCATCTTTGACCTCCATAACATTCCCTCTTGGGTCAACTCCACTGCTGTACTATGAGTTCCTGTATCAGGAATACAGCGTGCTTTATCGCTGTTGAGTCTGTCACATACTACTAGAGCCTTGGTAATCACATCAGTCACGGGATTATGGAAGCCTTTACCATAGCCACCACCATTGCCATCGTTTGATGTGTCACAATAAGCACTTCTCATTTACATCACTGTACATCGTTTATGAGCTACCAAAGAAGACAATCCTGTAAAAAAGCGAAGCTGATTCTTACGACTTCTGGAATCAATTATAATAATAATGATAATTTCTACAAGTACATATACAAGGTATACAAGCCTAGCTGATATTAATGGCATACTACTATATAGAAAGCTGCTTGTTATGCAGAGCATTTAGGGCAAATTAGGTTAATTTTGTCCCAGGATGCGACCCACACCAGTCGACTAACACCCAGGTACCTATTTTACTGATGGGTGAACAGGGACGGCAGGTGTCTTATGGAAACACGTCCTAATGCTTTCCAGTCGTACCGGGGATTCGATCCCCGGAACTGAGTGTGCTAGCGATGTTCTTCCTGGTTTCAAATCCCTCGTTCTCATGAGGCTGCTCTTAATGCTTCCAAGAGCCATAAGAATCAGCTTCGCTTTCTACGGGGCTGTCTTGCTGATCAAGTTTCGCCCTCTTCATTCTATCAAACAAGCTGTCACTGCAATCACATATTTTTTTAACTAGCTGTTGAAAAGTAGTTATCTCTTAGAGTGAGCACGTTAAAAATCTTAGAGAGGTGTAGCCTGTTTCGTCATAAAAAAAACTATTTCTAGCGGCAGACATTATTGTTATAAACGTAATGGCAGTCATCACTGGCAGAAAGGTAGAGGTTTTCTAGTGGTAGTCATCACTCATCTTCTAGTGGCAGTCATCCTGCCATAAACGTGGAAGTTTTCTTGTGGCAGTCATCACTGCCATGCCATAATGTAGAGGTCTTCTAGCGGCAGACATCTCTTATAAACAGATTGCCTCACTCTACCACATCAGTCATCTCAGCTTTTCACCTCAGCATTTGAGCATCTTATCTATGAATCTCCGAGGCACTCACCACCTTCATTGTTACCTCATCCACATTATGACAATGTTTCACTACGACCCTCATCTCAGGATCAACACAATGTTGCTTTCACAATAACTCAAGAAACACACGAGCTGGAAAAAAAAAACCATTCGCCTCTATCGTCCACTGCGTCACAACTCTATTTTACATTAAGTTCTACTCTGGGTTTTTTTTTCCTCACTCCCAAATTACAAATGAAGAGGCTCTTTGCTATCAGTAGTTATATTAACTATCAAGAACTATCATTTATGTTTTTCTGGATGAGGCGCTAGTTGAAGCATAGGTTCGTAACTCCAGCATGACAAGTTCACGCAAATGTGTCACAAACCTCTCTAGACCCTGTGCTTCACTGCTGGTATATGCAAGAAATACAGTGCTAAGTGAAACGAAGGGGCTCACGTTGTAGAATAAGTATTTTTTTGGAGACAATATTTGCAGATTGAATAACTTGATAATGATCTATACAGAGCGAAATGTCTTCCAATAAAAGCTTCTTCTAAAAACGTGTCTTCTTCAGTGTGTGTGTACTCACCTATTTGTGGTTGCAGGGGTCGATACTCAGCTCCTGGCCCCGCCTCTTCGCTGATCGCTACTAGGTCCTCTCGCTCCCTGCTCCGTGAGCTTTATCATACCTCATCTTAAAGCTGTGTATGGTTCCTGCCTCCACTACCTGTGTGTGTGTGTGACTGAAAAATTAGGGCAGTTTTTAGCAGGAGGAAAATTAGACAGTGTCACATAAACATCATTATTAATGATCATGAACTGACCCATAAAGCTTTTTGATAAATAAAAAAAATACATGACTGACCATTTGTTCCATGGCACACCGGTGCAAAATTTAGGACATATTGTTAGGAAGGGAGATGAATAATCGAATGATTCCAAGGGATAAGCCAGAGTATGAATAAAGGAATTATACACCGTACCAGGTTACTGTTACTCACAAGACTTATACATCAAGTACTGTACATCGTGTTTTGGTAAGAGCTGTTATTGTCTCTTGTTTAATATCAATAGCTGGCTGAAGGTCATTTAATGAATGAAAGATACTAAAAATATATAAACTATATTAAAATACAGAAAGTTCTAAGTCAATACAGGTGATACAAGCAGAATTTCACGATCTTACAACTTTAAGTAGGCACCTGGATGTTAGTGGGCTGGTGTGGGTGGCATCCTGGATGGGGGGGGGACAAGATTGAAGGACCTCAGTTCAAATAAGACGGACAGTCCTCGATGACACACTTCTCGGGTTATCCTTGGTGGTTAACCCTCCCCCGGGTTAAAAGCCCGAACAAATCTTCATCTTAAGAAATTGTGTAAACAATGTGTCATGAGCTCGAATGCAAATCTGCAAGAACGTTACCGCGAAAATCCGGATTGGTTATAATGATGTTTTGTTTACTGTGGCCGGACAGATGACCGAGGGACACTTGGACGACAGATATTTGACCGAAAGACAATTGGCCGAACGGACAATGAGCCGATAGCCATTTAGCCGAAAGGATAATTAGGTTAAGGTGATGAATGCCATTTCGGCCATATGTCCTTCGGTGAAATGCCACTTGCTCCGGCTTCAGGGGTCGCAGCCCTTAAACCCAGCAACATTTGTCCACCCCTCCAGCCCTTAAACCCAGCAACATTTGTCCACCCCTCCAGCCATCTTGTGGAACAAGCACTAACAGCTCTTACTTGAGACAGCAATCTGTCTTACGGTAAAACAATGTGTTTGTAAACGATTTTAAATATTTGAGCAGGCAACATAGTTAGTTACCTTACTCCTAACGAAGAAATGGTTAGGTGATACCGACAAGATGTGGAAAAACGACACTTAGGTACACAAGTGGCTTCATCAGACTGATGAAGCCCTCGTGGCGAAACGTTTCCTTTAATGTCCTGATCTGTACATTAGTGTCTTTTTCCACATCTTGCTCCTAACATTTGCTTCTCTATTTACGGATGGAGTGGTAACATTCTCTTAAATATTTTTTTTTGTTTGTTTACAAACAGGTTTTATTTATTAAGGTAGATTTGTATACAAAGAACCCCTCCATAATGTAATTCGTCTTGCCATACACACTAATATATTATTAACTTATTTTTATGATAGTTCTATCTTTATTTCTTATGATAATCCCATCTTTATTATTTCTTATGATAATCCCATCTTTATTATTTCTTATGATAATCCCATCTTTATTATTTCTTATGATAATCCCATCTTTATTATTTCTTATGATAATCCCATCTTTATTATTTCTTATGATAATCCCATCTTTATTATTTCTTATGGTAAATCTATCTTTACTCTATCAACTTCAGAAACTGTGACTGTTTTAGATACTTCATTAAGGGGAATTTTACTACAAAGTGAAGAACCTGTTTCTATGAGCAGGACAAAAAAAATAATAGGACAGTTTTGTTTGTCTGTCACCTTTGTTTTGTTGTGTTCCTTGTTGTCTTAATCTTTCTCTCTATCTCATGCACTATAAAACTGTTACAGGTGTAGCACAAACGTGGGTGAGCTTATTACTGCCAATACTCACACAACACTGGAACAGACTGCTCTCTGACGCCACAATACTGGAACAAACGATCCTCCGATGCCACAATGCTGGTACAAACTGTTATCTGACACCAGAACACTGAAACTGAACTCCAGTGGCATAACACTGGAGCAGGCTGCTCTCTGACGCCACAAACATTAACATAATACACTTCTTGAAGATACATATCATATTCACTGACAGTACAAAGATCTGCCTATACACAGGATCTCTTCCCAGAGCTAGCTGTGTGAGTGAGGGTAACTCTTCCTCTCCAGAGCTAGCTGTGTGAGTGAGGGTAAATCTTCCTCTCCAGAGCTAGCTGTGTGAGTGAGGGTAAATCTTCCTCTCCAGAGCTAGCTGTGTGAGTGAGGGTAAATCTTCCTCTCCAGAGCTAGCTGTGTGAGTGAGGGTAAATCTCCCTCTCCAGAGCTAGCTGTGTGAGTTAGGGTAAATCTTCCTCTCCAGAGCTAGCTGTGTGAGTGAGGGTAAATCTTCCTCTCCAGAGCTAGCTGTGTGAATGAGGGTAAATCTTCCTCTCCAGAGCTAGCTGTGTAAGTGAGGGTAAATCTTCCTCTCCAGAGCTAGCTGTGTGAGTGAAGGTAAATCTTCCTCTCCAGAGCTAGCTGTGTGAGTGAGGGTAAATCTTCCTCTCCAGAGCTAGCTGTGTGAGTGAGGGTAAATCTTCCTCTCCAGAGCTAGCTGTGTGAGTGAGGGTACACCTTCCTCTCCAGAGCTAGCTGTGTGAGTGAAGGTAAATTAATTCTCGTTGATACTCCTAGTGCTTCACTCAACTTCACGGGGAAAGAAGGGGTTACCTAAGATCAAATTTGACTGTTTCTCATTCCCAGGCGCTGTATGACTGCTGGCTTAGTTCCATTACCCTCCTCTCATGAATATAATAATTCCTTAGTGTGATTTAATATGAAAATATCTACAGTTGTATTTACAATCAGTATGATTATTCATCCACACCAGTACTATAACTTATAAAAATAATCGTATTGACAGTAATAGTAGAAGGCATGGTAGTATTATTATGTCTAATTTTTTAGCTTAATTGAAATCTTCATTAATGTTTTATAAGCTATGACATGATGCTACTCTTCACACTTGCATGCTTGTGGTGTGGTCTGAGGGTGGAAGAGAGAGCCTTCTGCTTTATTCTCCTGACCTCATTATTCCAGATAGACTAAATAGCAGTAGCTAGATATTAAATTAAGGGCTTGATACGATGTACACTCACTAGCATTTTACCCCCACAAGATGATATGGCATAAGCTGTCAGTAACCCTATATAACCTAACAAGATGATACGGTGTAATCTGTCAGTGGCCCTATATAACCCAACAAGATAATGATACTGCGTATGCTGTCGGTAACCCTATACTATAACCCAACAAGATGAAGACACGGTATAGCCTGTCAATGACTATAATTCAACAAGATGAAGATACGGCATAAGCTGTCAGTAGCCTTATATAACCCAACAAGATGTAAATACGGCGTATGCTGTCAGGAGCCCTATATAACTCAACAAGATAATGATACTGTGTAAGCTGTCAGTAATCCTACATAACCCAAGAAGATGAAGATACGGTGTAAAAAAAAAAATCGGTGTAGGCTGTCAATGGCTCTATATAATCCAAGAGGACGAAGATACGGGGATAAGCTGTCAGTGGCCTTATATAACCCAACAAGATGTGAATACGGTGTACGCTGTCAGTAGCCCTATATAACTCAACAAGACGAAGATACGGTGTAATCTGTCAATGACCCTATATAACCCAGCAAGAAGTAGACGGTAGACTAAGCAGCCTCAGTACAGACCGTGAGATCTGATATTTAGCTTTCCCGTGTAAACTTGAAGACTCTACAGGGGGTAAGGCTAAGATTGCCTCATATTGTATAATCTCAAAGCTATTAATTCTACCTCAGCTTGTTTCAAAGCCCCGCCCTAGCAATATATGCATCATAGTTCAAAGATCGTAAGAAACAAGTGATATCTTAATATGCATTGCAATAACTGAAATTTAATTAAATTCCAGGACTTTTCGTGATTTCTCGTTTACATTCTCAAAGAACTGATGTCGAGGGTGATTAAAAGATCACGAATTCTCTTAATTTACTTTACTTTCCCCCTTTTTTAAGTAGCTAAGGCTTTTAGACTTTATTTACAAATGTGTATTTTGTATAGTATTAAGCAATATACATATAGGGAACACAAATGTGGGTCACAGTTCTCATCTGGTCAGTTGAATTGATTTCTGTCCATTTGTTGTTGGAATGTGTTTCAGATGTAAGGCAGTCAAGGTGTGAATATCTCTCTCTCTCTCTATATATATATATATATCTTTCTCTCTCTCTCTCTCTCTCTCTCTCTCTCTCTCTCTCTCTTTCTCTCATACTAGTGCTACCTCCAGTGAACATTCTTGTACTCCCTCCAGTGTACATTCTTTTACTCCCTCCAGTGTACATTCTTGTATTCCTCCAGTGTACATTCTTGTACTCCATCCAGTGTACATTGTTATACTCCCTTCAGTGTACATTGTTATACTCCCTTCAGTATACATTCTTGTACTCCCTCTAGTGTACATTATTGTACTTCCTCCAGTGTACATTCTTGTTCTCCCTCCAGTATGCATTATTGTACTCCCTCCAGTATACATTCTTGTTCTCCCTCCAGTGTACATTCTTGTACTTCCTCCAGTGTACATTCTTGTTCTCCCTCCAGTATGCATTATTGTACTCCCTCCAGTATACATTCTTGGTCTCCCTCCAGTGTACACTCTTGTACTACTGTGTACATTCTTATCCTCCCTCCACTCAATGTACATTCTTGTCCGTATACTCCCTCCATTGTACATTCTTGTACTCCCTCCAGTGTACATTCTAATACTCCATCCATTGTACATTCTTATACTCCCTCCAGTGTACATTCTTATACTCCCTCCAGTGTACATTCTTATACTCCCTCCAGTGTACATTCTTATACTCCCTCTATTGTACATTCTTGAACTCCTCCATTGTGCATTCTTGTATTTTCTCCATTGTACATTCTTGTACTCCCTCCAGTGTACATTCTTGTACTCCCTCCAGTGTACATTCTTGTACTTCCTCCAGTGTACATTCTTGTACTCCTTCCATTGTACATTCTTATACTCCCTCCAGTGTACATTCTTGTACTCCCTCCAGTGTACATTCTTGTACTCCCTTCAGTGTATATTCTTGTACTCCATCCAGTGTACATTCTGTACTCCTTCCAGTGTACATTCTTGTGCTTATATTCCCTCCATTGTACATTCTTGTACTCTCTCTAGTGTACATTCTTATACTCCCTCCATTGTACATTCTTATACTCCCTCCAGTGTACATTCTTATACTCCCTTCATTGTACATTCTTATACTCCCTCTATTGTACATTATTGTACTCCATTGTACATTCTTGTACTTTCTCCATTGTACATTCTTGTACTACCTCCAGTGTACATTCTTGTACTCCCTTCAGTGTATATTCTTGTACTCCATCCAGTGTACATTCTGTACTCCTTCCAGTGTACATTCTTGTTCTCTCAAATGTACATGTACTCCAATGTACATTCTTGTACTCCCTCCAGTGTACATTCTTGTACTCCCTCCAGTGTACATTCTTGTACTCCCTCCAGTGTACATTCTTGTACTCCCTCCAGTGTACATTCTTGTGACCCCTCCAGTGTACATTCTTGTACTCCCTCCAGTGTACATTCTTGTACTCCCTCCAGTGTACATTCTTGTACTCCCTCCAGTGTACATTCTTGTACTCCCTCCAGTGTACATTCTTGTACTCCCTCCAGTGTACATTCTTGTACTCCCTCCAGTGTACATTCTTGTACTCCCTCCAGTGTACATTCTTGTACTCCCTCCAGTGTACATTCTTGTACTCCCTCCAGTGTACATTCTTGTACTCCCTCCAGTGCACATTCTTGTACTCCCTCCAGTGTACATTCTTGTACTCCCTCCAGTGTACATGTACTCCCTCCAGTGTACATTCTTGTACTCCCTCTAGTGTACATTCTTGTGCTCCCTCCAGTGTACATTCGTGTACTCTCTCCAGTGTACATAGTACATAAAGTTGTTCCTTGTATCATTATTGTTAACATTATATATATTTTTGTTCAAAATGCTATAATAAAATATTCTACAGTTATATTACGCTTTATTGTCCTCTCGTGTTTCTTTATTATCAAAATATGGAAATAAGTCACTGTCTGACTTTTTGGGTTATCCTGGGTTCTCTACACACGTGTGTAACAGTTGGGTATCTTGCTGAAACATTTCGCCCACACAACAGGTTTCTTCATTTGGATACAGGGGAATGTAACTGGAAAAAGTAGAAGTGGTTTTGAGGGGATCAGTCCGTCAGGCTTGGTAGGAGGTGGTCAGTCCCTCGAGCCATGAGGGACTGGTGTCCTCTGTCTGGTGTGAGTGACGCTGAGAATTATCTACAACTAGCAACCTTTTTCAATCATACTAACTTCGTAGTGAGTAGAAGATGAGCTGGTAGCATGGGTCAAGTCACAGCTTCTGGCCCAGATTCTTCGCTGGCCAAAACTGGGTTCACTCTCTCCTGGTATCGTACCTCTTTTTAAAGCTATGCATGCATCTTGCCTCTACCACTTCACTTTCCGACCACTATAAGACTGAAGAAAAACTTCCTAACCTCCCAGTGACTCATCTGTATTTTCAACTTCCAACTGTTCTCTCGCGTTCCTGTTTCACAGTCTGTCCCTATTCACCCTATCAAGTCCTCTCAGTATTTTGTACGTTGTTATCATATCACCCCTGGTCCTTTCCTCTAGTTATCAGGTTTATCTCCCTTAACCACTCCTCAAAGGATACCCCTCAGCTCCGGGACTAGACTCGTTGCAAACCTCTGCACGTTCTCCAGTTTCTTGATATGCTTCACGAAGTGTGGGTTCCAATGAGTCTGACGTACGTCGTATACAGTATCATTCCTTAAATTTCTGAAAGTTAGTTTTAGATTCAGCAGATTTGCATTTGCTGCAGCAGTTATTCGGTTCATGTGTGCCTCGGGTGATATGCTCGGTACAATACTCACCTCAAGGTCCTTCTCTCTGAGTGAGGTTCGCAGCCTTTGCCCCAGAGCCTGTACTCTGAGGTTTTCTTTCCCCATTCCTAATCTTCATAACTTTCCACTTATTGGGGTAATTAAATTTGAGCAGCCACTTGTCAGACTAGACCTGCATTATGTCCAGGTTCATTTGAAGTCTTTCCTGGTCCTCACTTGTTTATTTTCATAAGTTTCACATCATTTGGAACCCCACTCGTTACATGCACCCATTCCGACACTTCCTCTCAAACAATTACTCATTGTTTCCTTCCTGTTAAGTATACTACCTTGATCCACTGTAGCACCTTCCCTGTGTCTAAGGTCCAGTCTTCGCTGGTACAACTCTCTCGGTTCCCAAAAATTCGGCTCCAGTAGAATCACTCGGGCGTTTATGTCTCAGCCTGAGCTGGAGGTCTGTCCTGCTGTCACACCCAGTGATCTAGTGTAGTTGAATAATAATAATAATAATAATAATAATAATAATAATAATAATTCTATAAGTACATGTACAAAATATTCAGACCTAGCTGACATCAATAACAAACTACTGTATAGAAAGCTTGTTATGTAGAGCATTTCTGGCAAATTAGGTCAGTTTTGTCCCCAGGATACGACCCACATCAGTCGACTAACACCCAGGTACCTATTTTATTGCTAGGTGAACAGGGACAGCAGGTTAAAGGTGACTAACACCAAGGTACCTATTTCAATGATGGGTGAACAGGGATACCCCTCTTTCCCTAAGATACCTGCTGTAACAGCAGATGTCTTAGGAAAACAGTGATTGAACCACAGACGTCAATGTGCGAACTGAGTGCGCTACCAACCTAGCTACGGGACACCGCTGACAGCAACAACAACCTTCCAAATGTCAAGTCATATAATAATATCTTTATTTACTACAAGTACATGTAGATGGTATACAGGCCTAGCTGACATCAGTGACATACTACTATATAGAAAGTCCCTTGTTATGCTGAGCATTTCGGGCAGATTAGGTCAGTGTCCTAGGATGCGACTCACACCAGTCGACTAACACCCAGGTACCCATTTTACTGATGGGGAACATAGGCAACAGGTGTAAAGAAACACGCCCAATGTTTCTGCCCTGGCTGGGAATCGAACCAGGCCCTCGCCGTGTGAAGCGAAGGCTTTAGCCACCATATATATATATATATATATATATATATATATATATATATATATATATATATATATATATATATATATAATATATATATATATAAATATATATATATATATATATATATATATATATATAATATATATATATATATATATATATATATATATATATAATATATATATATATATATATATATATATATATATAATATATATATATATATATATATATATATATATAAAATATATATATATATATATATATATATATATATATATATATATATATATATATATATATATATATATATATATATATATATATATATATATATATATATATATATATATATATATATATAATATATATATATATATATATATATATATATATATATATATATATATAATATATATATATATATATATATATATATATATATATATATATATATATATAACATATATATATATACATATATATATATACATATATATATATACATATATATATATACATATATATATATATATATATATATATATATATATATATATATATATATATATATATATATATGTGTGTGTGTGTGTGTGTGTCGTATTAATGATATATCACCAATAGTATTAAAATATCTAACAATAATTATTTGGTCGGTGTTAATCAAAATATTCACAGTAATTTATCATAATAAAGTAACGATTGGGCCTCCAGTCCCACTGAAAACTTTGAGTACATATGTTTATATCCAGCAGGAGCACGACACACTACAGGTTTTGAGGACTTCCTATAATATCTGCGCTACTGATGTATATACCAATATATAAATCTCGTGGTTCATTATTTCTTTTAATATTTTCATATTTTATAAATAAAGGAGACTATACAGTGATGTTAGATTATTAACAAGATGGCTACGAATAGCCTCGGCAATTATTGATTCCATAAATTTACCAACTATGGAGGTAAGGCTTATTGGTCTATAGTTCGAAGCTAAGGACCTGTCACCTGCCTTGTAAATAGGTATTACATTTGCCCTTTTCCATTTGTCTGGCACTATTACTATTATTATAATCAAGGGGAAGCGCTAAACCCGTAGGATTATACAGCGCCTGTGGGGGGATGTGGATGGTATTCAGGAAACTGGCGCACATATCCAATTCCCTAGATCAAGAGCCCCTCACCAGCATCAAGGAACCTTCTCTGAGGGGTAGTGATGTTAGAGGATATTAGATATATTATATTTATTATTATCTAATTTATATACGCCACGTGGTGTGGCTGATTTAGTTTCGATATACGACAAAGATTGTATTTGGATTAATAACCCAGGATAACGCAAGAAAGACTAGCAGTGTGGCTTATTACATTGAGTACCTCATGTATTTTGGTCGCTGAAACCTTACACTAGTTGATTTATCCACTGGTGACTCCGCCTCCTGCTGTTACTCACCTCAATGCAGTATAAATCAGGCCTGATCAACCAGGCTGTTACTGCTGGCCGCACTAAGTAATCACTCAACGATACTTTGTGGCGATTCCCGTAGAGTTGTAATAATAATAATAATAATAATAATAATAATAATAATAATAATAATAATAATCTTTATTTCTACAAGTACATGTACAAGGTATACAGTCCTAGCTGACATCAATGACACTACAATATAGAAAGCCCTTTCTTATACAAAGCAAATTAGATCAATTTTAGGTTAGTTTAATGTTTATTATGCACCCTATACCCATCCCGTGGGACACTGAACACACCCATATTGTTAAAATATATACTGCGAAAAAAAATTCAGCTATTTTTTTCCTGTTTATAAGAGGGAAAGACAATAGTTTGATATTACTGCTACAAGCCTGATTGATCAGACCCTGATCCACCGGGAGGCCTGGCCATGGACCAGGGGGCGTTGACCCCTGGAAAATCCTCCAGGGGTCAACGCCACAGTTGACCATACAACTGCAAGAAAAAAAATAAGTATTTTAAATCAAGTTTGATATTTAATATATGATGTAAGTTTAACATCAAAATTTATATCTCCTAAACGGCTAAGGAGAATTGCGTAAAAAATTGTAATAACATTAGCAAATTAAAGGACCTCAATGGAAATAAGTCACTCTGACGTTTTTGGGTTATCCTATGTTCTTTACACATATGCTGCTATGTATGATCATTTATGTATACCTCTCCAGGTATTTGTGTATACCTGATTAAACGTACTTACTTAGAAGCCACAAAACACTAAAATATTCAGTCGCCCTCTGAATAAGGCAAACTAATGTTGAAAGTTTGAAGCTGATCTGACAAAGCATTCTTTAGTTACTGAATGAAGATCACTATCACAATTTTCTAATTAAAATTGATTAATTAGGACTTGTGCAGCGCAATAACAATGGTAACCTTCTCTTGTGTTATTATTATTATTATTATTATTATTAGTAGTAGTAGTAGTAGTAGTATTACTATTATTATTATTATCATTGGGATGCACTAAACCAGTATGAGTTATACAGCGCTTGGTAAATGAGAGGCAATCAGGTTTGATCCGAGAAAGGGGAGGGCATCTCCTTCAATTCCTTGGCAAATTAATACCGGTCAGAAGATCCTTTCTTATGTTATCGCACAGAAAATAACTCCGGGCATGGGTTATATATCCTAAAGCACCTGCTACATACCTTACATGTGCTAAATGTCATATTGTAGTAGACCTACTGCCTCATTCTAGGCAGTTTCAAACAACACTCGGCCACAGTGAGGGAAGTTAGTTTAATGTCTTTATTATGCACCCTATACCCATCCTGTGGGCGGTAGTCAAAAGATTACAGAGGTACATAATGGGTCCAGGGACTGGACTCCAAAGTTTTGATAGCTGAACAAATTACAGCGGTAATGAACTAGATCTGGTCAGTGAGGGAGGAGAGAGGTTTCTTGTACAGGTAACATTCATGTGCCTACTACTGTGATCTGATCCTCTTTTTAATGTTAATGTAAATAACTCTGCTTGCCTTATTCCTAGTATATCTTCTTTTATTGTAACTGCTTTTCACATAGTTGAGTTACTTAGCTGTTTTAACTTTTAAAGTTTAAATAATAAGATATTACAAAGACCACAATGGAAATAAGTCACTTAGACTTTCTTGGGTTATTCTTGGGTTATCTACACATATGTTACTATGTATGATAATTTATGTAACTGTATTTATGTGTACCTATATCTGAATAAACTTACTAACGAAAATTTGGAATTCATTACCTGTCATTGCCATAGAAATCCTGCCTGTACCCCAATTCAAAACGATGCTAAAAAAACACCTTCTCACCCAAACCTAAATGCTCAATATCAAACATTCCCAACAAAGTAGAATAATCACTTAAGTGTAAAAAACTTACTAATCACTTAAATGTAAAAACCTGTTATGAATAATACATACTAAGCTAACTATTTCCATAACATTTACATTATAATGACCACGTAAACTGTAACTGCAATCCAATTAATTGTTCTAAATGTTATCTCACTCAATTAGTTGCATTGTACTCTGACATTTGAAAGATATGTCAACTAATGCAAATTATGTATAGATACACTAACACTAGCTTAATTGACTTATAAATATTAGCAATATAATAACCATGTACATGTAAGATATCATTATAAATAAGTACCTCGACAATAATTAAATTAGTATGACCCAAATGTAAAATTGTAATCCCAGTACTTTTATATATGTCTTGGTACTCCACATATATGGGTGCACAAACTAGCCACTTCGGTGGCAAAATCTAATCTAAATTAGTTGCATTGCTACAATTAATTGATATGTCCAACTTATATTCAAACTTTATAACTTAGATACACAATTATACTTATTTTATAAATTGTCAACCATAACTTTTTACCATGTAGTCTACAATTAAGTATAGTCCTAAGAATGCCCGCAATGCACAACATATTAGGGGCTTTTGGCATGTACATCTCATCAATAACTATGTATCTTGTCTACCCAACCATGTATCACTGTACCATGTCTCAATAAAGTATTATTATTAGTAGTATTATAAACCCACAAGGGTGATAGATGGTGGTAGAGGTGGTGAGTGTGGGATGCCTGTGAGCGCTTCAGCCTCAGCGTGGAGTGACGATAATTCCTCTTTATTTTCTTATTAATATAACTCACCATGACTTAACATGTGAGTAATTAAGTGCCTCCAACCTAGTGACGGCTGGTTAACGGTGGTTGATTGGTGTAATGGGTGAAATTAGGCCTAAAACACGTGTAATTAAGAGTGTGATTGTGGTGTTTGGGTTGTGGGATGTAAACAACATGAAAGTGTTGGATATTCAAGTTGATAATTTTGAATACTTTTGTTATTTCGTATAAAACCTTTTTTTTTCAGTCGTAACCTATATTCGTTGACATGTTTTATATGTTTGTTTTGAATGTTGAGAACCCTATGGTAAATTATAAGTACACTAGATCTCTTGAGATTCAGTGCTGATGAACGCGGTACCTGAGGAAGCGGTAAACCCGTGAGGGTCATGACCCCCCTTGGGCGCTGGCAGGACTGTGAGGTAATCATATTTGATTCGGGAAAGAAGTGGGTTACTCCGATTCCTTTGATCAAGACCTCTTCTCCAGCATCAAGGAATGCACCTCTCACTTTGAAGGGGCCTGTGATAATGTTATGGGTATGACAGTGGAAATTATTTATATATGGCTTTGTTGGATTATCCTAGGTTAATTTCATATAATTTATCAACCTGGGCTAAAATTTATGACCACTTCTCTGTGACTTCTGGCATTAGCTTACATTTTACCATACATACAACCTATATACAAAACAGAAAAAAGAAATATTTCTTATGGAAATTGTTATTTTGGGAGATATTAGTGGCACCAATGCTCTTATATGAGTGTGAAGCATGGGTGGTGCATGTTGCAACAAGGAGAAGGCTGGAGGCAGTGATGTCATGTCTGATGGCAATGTGTGGTGTGAATATAAAGCAGAGAATCCGTAACTTGAAGATTAGAAGAAGGTGTGGGGGGTTCTAAAAGTATTATCCTGAGGGCAGAGGAGGGGTTGTTGAGGTGGTTCTGACATTTAGAGAGGATAGAACAAAATAGAATAACTTGGAGAGTGTATAAATCAGTAGTGGAAGGAGGGTGGGGTAGGGGTTGTCCTAGGAAAGGATCGAGGGAGGAGGTAAAGGAAGTTTTGTGTGCGAGGGGTTTGGACTTCCAGCAAGTGTGTGTGAGCATGTTAAGATAGGAGCAAGTGGAGGCAAATGTTTTTTATGACTTGACGTACTGTTGGAGTGTGAGCAAAGTAACATTTATGAAGGATTCAGGGAAACCGGCAAGCCAGACTTGAGTCCTGGAGATGGGAAGTACAGTACCTGTGCTCTGAAGGAGGTTTACCTGGAGAGGGTTTCGGGGATCATTGCCCCGTGGCTTGGTCTGAGACCAGGCCTCATGGTGGATCAGGGTCTGATCAACCAGGCTGTTACTGCTGACTGCATGCAAACTGATGTACGAACCACAGCCCGGCTGGTCAGGTACTGACTTTAGGTGCCTGTCCAGTGCCTTCTTGAAGACAGCCAGGGGTCTATTGGTAATCCCCCTTATGTATGCTGGGAGGCAGTTGAACAGTCTTGGGCCCCGGACACTTATTGTGTTGTCTCTCAATGTACTCGTAGCACCCCTGCTTTTCATCGGGGGAATGTTGCATCTCCTGCCGAGTCTTTTGCTTTCATAGGGAGTGATTTTCGTGTGCAGGTTTGGTACCAAGCCCTCCAGGACCTTCCAAGTGTATATATTATCATGTATCTCTCACCTGCGTTCCAGAGAATACTAATCAAGGACCTTCAACTGTTCCCAGTAATTTAGGTGCTTTTTCGTACTTATGTGTGCTGTGAGGTGTGTTGATACGCTGCAGTTTTTGAGCTGTAGTGTAAGCATGCCTCTGGCAAGACAGTGATTGGAATGTGTAGGGGGTTGAAGAATGTAGCCTCCATTTCTCCCTTATGATCTTCAGTTCATTTTACAATTTTTTTTAATTTCACGCCATTTTCAGGAACATGACTACCGTGTTAATTGACAGTCACCTGTATCTACACACGAAAGTAGAAGGCATAATGATAGTCTAAATGTGGATGAAAGAACTCTCGACTTCTTTCATCATGTGAAGCGACCAAGATCCCAGGAGTGAAACGTATCTAATAATATCTTAAGTGTATGCAATGTTCTTTCATCCATATCTACATATATAATATCCTGAACTTTCGTGTTTAAATGAGCAGCCAGAACATTTTTCACAAATTCTTTACCCTGAAAATACAAGATAGGAAGGTAGACCTCACAAATCACTTATTGTAGAGGAAGTGAATGGAAAGGATTCACAATCAATCAACTCACTGGAAATTGAAACTGAATAAAAATTTGGTGGTTGTTCGTTTTTATTAGATCAGGAGTAATAATTAAAGAGTCGACTAAAAGAACAATGTCAAGACTCAGGCCAGGCTGTGAGAGTGGAAGAGCAGTCAAAATCAGTCACAGGTATGCCATAGGCATGTCACATTAGTGTTTATTTCCAGTTAATGGATTAGTTGTGAATTGTCCTATACAAGGTGCAGTATTGTTATTTTTCGTCTGCTAAAAGGGGAACAAACTTAACATACTAAAAAGACAAGATTAGGGAAAATTCTGATGAAAGGAAGGGGAAAAAATATGTACTGTAATGACAGTGTGGAGGTGGACAAATTGCACTAGATTATGAAGTGGAATACATAGCCATTGTAACCCAAAATGAAACTTTTAATGGGAAAAAAAGGTGCCCCTTTAGCTCCTTGTTAGTAATTTTCTTTTAAGGGTGGTATAGGTCAGCTACGTATAATTAAAGTATACAGTGGACCCTCGGTTTTCGTACAGCTCCCAACTCGAACAATTATGTAAATGTATTTTTGTAAGTGCTTTTGTAAGTGTATTTTTGGGGGTCTGAAACGACTAATCTAATTTACATTCGTCCTTATGGGAAGAAATTCGTTCGGTAACGGCACTCGAACAGCATTCTGGAAGGAATTATTGACGAAAACAGAGGGTCCACTGTACCAAAATAATGTATACATACTCTAGATTTATCAACAGTGTCTGTCTCATTTAACACCTTAGGATAAACACCATTACAAATTTTGACATCTCTTGCTCTTTGGTAATTTGTAGTCCAAATATAGATTACATGATCTGCTCATGCAAAATTATTTACTGTACTGTATTATGTTAAGCTTGCACGAAATATGGTCCAGTTGTGAAATTCTTGTCCATTTTTGTGGTGTACACAAAATTGCTACCACTAAACAGTGACTGCAATGTACAGTGGACCCCCGGTTTACGTTATTAATTCGTTCCAGAATGCTGTTCAAGTGCCGTTACCAAACCAATTTGTTCCCATAAGGAATAATGTAAATTAGATTAGTCCTTTTAGACCCCCAAAAATACACTTGCAAAAGCACTTACAAAAATACACTTACATAATTGTACAAGTTTGGAGCAGTACGTAAACAGGGGGTCCACTGTATATCTGTTTTAGTTCTCTTCAATAATATATCTTGATACAGTGTAACAAAGCTGAATTTGTTCACTAATTTTTGTTTGTTACACAGATATGCATTACAGTATTCTTTTAAGAAAGGTTCCCTCATGTCCAACGGGAGCAAATATGTGTGCCAGCACTGCAACAAGTCCTACACATCAGATTCAGAACTACAAGAACATTTATGTAATTTCTGTAATGAATGTGAAAGATGCTTTTCTTCATTACGACGGCTGGAACGTCATCAGTGTGGAAAAGACCATTTCTGTATAAAATGCAGGCGTAATTTTACATCTTCAAGTAGATATAAGTACCACAAGTGTACATACTGCCCTAAGTGTACCTATAATTATAGTACATTTCAAAAATTAAAAAATCACAAGTGTACAGAGAAAAAAGGATTAAAAGACGAAAAAGAAAAGCCCAGTATTAAAAAGTCAGAGAATTCTACAGAACAGAGCATTAGCAGTTGTAGTAGCCTAGAAGAGGCTCCTGCACCAGAGCAGTTAGAGATACACCAAGCAGAGCAGGTTAGGATAATTCCAATACTAGTAACAAAAGAAACGAGGTTAGACGACGTGCCTCAGCAAGAGCCTTCTGCTTCCCTTGTTCTTCAGAAGTCTCCGACGTCGAACCACAGTACAGGAAACGGTAACTGCTATTTTAATTGGCTGTGATAAATCATTTATTTTGTAAACTACATATAAACTGCATGCAGCCAGCCAGTAGGTGCATTACTGTATCACTAAATGTAGATTTCTACTGTGCTACTGTACTTTCAAATGTAGACAGTCTGAAGTGCATTCATCAGTTGCAGCTAAACATTTATATATTTTTTTTTTTTAGGATATTATGGAATTTGTCATACATGATAATGTACTGTATTTAGCGACTTAGTCTGATACTATTTGTGGTTATTTGCTTGCTGTTCTGTTTTTTGTTGCATTTTTACCTTTGTAATTTTGAACATAAATGAGACGTGTTTATTTTATTTTTAAATAGTACAGTACAGTACTTTGTTAAATCAATTGATGTGAGCTTCAAATTGTGATTTCCTAGTCTAACCCAGCCTATTTGTTCAGTAAAATACTGTATTTTGCAGCTTATTAGACACATTTTTTTCCATAAAATGTCTCCAAACCCACCCTGCATCCTATAAACTGAAGGTCAGTGATGGGAGCTATAACTTTGGGGTGTGGGGTGGGCTGTAGCTTTCCCAGTTACGTCCGATGCCGAGCCATTGAAACTAAAACAAGTCTTATAAGCCGCGAAATATGGTATTTCTTTTTTTATTTTGTGTCCATAATAAAGGATGGGAGCCCTTATACACGTACACATGCACACAGACACATACGCACACACACTCATACATACATATACAATATATAATTTTGTGGGTTCATAATTTATATATATAATAGTTACACAGATTTGAGGAAGAAAGAGATTAAGGAAAGTTTGATTACCGACTACAGTAGCTCATATTGCACACTGAGTATCCTGTTCATAGTGAGGTGTTATTTATGAAATATTGAACTGTTTAGAATTTGTATTAAGATTATTGCATGTTGTAGCACAAATTGTGAAATATGTCATTATGGTTATCAGTACAACAATACAGTATATGCATCAGATACAACAAAATAATTAAGTACCTCTGAGGTTGACCTTAAATGATGCACTCTAGTTTAAATAATATGACTTTAGATTCAGTTCATTTATGTATTCACGAGGGTTCAGTTTTTGAGAGAAACTCAGATGATGAATTTACAGTTACTGAGTATATATGCTGCTTCACTCCAGATTCCCTGTGGTCCTCATAACCAAAGACTGATATTATTGGTCATTTCTAAAGGAAATGGGCCATTTTTAGCCATTTCTAAAGGAAATGGGCCATCTATTAGACATGTATCTATTATGCAGGTTGTGGCTCCAGGAGCAATTTAAAAATTAAGGTCATTAGAATCTAAGTGCATTAAAAACTTAGCTATTACAATGGCAAACTTGCTGGTGCAAAACTTGAGTATCACGAGGGAAAGTTGCAGTTGATTCATAAGAAAAGACTTGACTCATATATGATTAGTTATATTGCTTGAGCAAGAGAGCAACAGAGAAAGTGAAGTAATACTTGGTGCTTAACAAGAGTTTGCTTTTAGAAGTGTTTGCCCCCTTCCCTCATTATTGCCGTAGGCACATTTGGAAATTCAAGTTTGTATAGCATGAGTGTCAGTTTTAACCCTTTGGGGGTCGGTGCCGTACTAGTACGTTTTACGAGCAGGGGTTGGTGCCGTACTAGTACGCCCAAATTCTAGCGGCCTCAATTTAAGCAGAAAACGTCTGGTAGGCATACATATGAAAGAATGGGTCTGTGTGGTCAGTGTGCGCAGTATAAAAAAAATCCTGCAGTACACACTGCATAATGAGAGAAAAAAAACTCTGACCGTTTTTTTCGATTAAAACAGCGACTTTGCAGTCGATTTTCGTATGGTATATATATACATGTATTCTCGTTTTCTTGGTCTCATTTGATAGAATGGAAGATATATTACAGAAATAGAGATGATTTTGATTGGTATGACAATGACAAGTACCTTGAAATTGAGCTCAAAGTAGCGAAAATGTTCGATTTTTGACGATGTTCAAGAGTAAACAAATCACACCATGCCTCCAATACACATCAACTGGCGAGTCTTATATTCATGCACAAGTGCTCTGATATTATTTGTACCATTTTTACAATGATGCAGTTGTATACATAACAGTAAATCTTCTATTTTTTGTGAGAATAAAAATTCAAAATGAAAAGCAAAAGTAATGTAAGAGGGGCCTGGAGACGTGACTAATGAACAGAGAACATGTTATTTTAGTGCCAGGAATGTCTGCCTTGTTTATTGTGGACCCTATTTTAAAATTGGCATCGTTTGAAATTTGTGTGAAATTGGAAAATTTTCATTTTCTGACCACTATTTTGGGTAGATGAAATTGGTAAATAGGCAGTTTCTTGTACTCAATCGATAGAACAAATGGAGTTCTATCGAAATAGCTATAGTTTTAGGAGACTGAAGCATTGGAATTTGTCGAAAATAGGGCTCAAAGTGGGCAAAATCGCCGATGCGTAAGTGTCATGGCTACCGCTAACTTCGCGAAAGCATAATTCCGTTAGTTTTCGATCAAATTTCATAATTTTGGTGGCGTTATGATCGGTAAAAGATTCTCTATCATTTCATAAGAAAAATAAATTTTTTTTTTTCCCAAAAATTTTCGACCCCAGAACACTTTCCTGAGAAGGCCTGTCGACCCCCAAAGGGTTAAATTGCATCTTTTTTTCACAGCAAACTATTTATATTTATATAAAATTACAGTACACACTTTTTTTTTTTTTTTGCTTTTTTCGACAAGTCGGCCGTCTCCCACCAAGGCAAGGTGACCCAAAAAGAAAGAAAATCCCCAAAAAGAAAATAATTTCATCATCATTCAACATTTTCACCACACTCATACATAGTCACTGTCTTTGCAGAGGCGCTCAGATACGACAGCTGAGAATAGTCCCTCCCAGCTGTCACTATCCCAGACCCCTCCTTTAAAGTGCAGGCATTGTACTTCCCATTTCCAGGACTCATATACTCTGATCTTGTGTAGTTTACAAGATGTTCCTCGCTTGATGCAGTAATATGTTGCAGATGCATAGCAGGTGTTCTAAGCACATCTATCTATCTATCAAACCTTAATTCCATATTTAATGAATCTTCAATAAATACACTGTACGAACCCCACCAACCACATACAGCAAATGCATATTGGTATTACCAACACAAATGGTACAGCACATAATAGAATTCACGTAAAGCAAGCTCACATTGAGGGATGCTTGTACGAAGGTTAAAAGTAAAGCTCCATAAGCTGTATTGAATGACTTAATGCATTTTTTTCTTATGATAAAGGTGACATTAGACTGGTATCACTTTCATAGCTGCACAATATTTCTGAGTTAGGTTATGCATTTAGACAACAGATTTATAAGTAGCCTAAATATTTTATGACAAATACACAGTAAATAATTTCTCAGTAACTGTTTATTTTTATGAGATTTCATGGTTTACGTATATGTAAGTCTGAAAAGTTTTATATGTAGCGAGTACAGTAGTGTGGCGCATAATTTAATTATAGTAGTACATGTATATAAATGAGGTGTTGCAATTTGTGTTGTTGTTCAAACAGCTTATGTATTGAGACTAGTAAATGTAAACTTTATATATTTTAAAAGTAGCTGTGCATACAGTACATATGCTGTACAGTATATGTTTTTGCATATAAGAATGGCTCTCTTTACACTATGTAGGTTTGAAGATAAAATAATTATGTATAGCACATCAACTATTGCCACCAAAGAAGGATGATCGAAAGAAGGAACTCATTGACCATTTGTTCAAGAATAATGTAGTACTGTAAATCAATATAGGAATACAGTATAAGAAAGAGTAAGGTGATGAGGATAACGAAAAATTTAGGTAACGGAAGATTGGATATCAGACTGGAGGGAGAGAGTATGGAGGAGGTGAATATACAGATGTTTGGGAGTGGACATGTCAGTGGATGGGTCTATGAAAGATGATATAAATCATAGAATTGATGAGGGGAAAAAGGTGAGTGGTGCACTGAGGAGTTTGTGGAGACAAAGAACTTTATCCATAAAAGCAAAGAGGGGGATGTATGGGAGTATAGTAATACCAACGCTCTTGTATGGGTATGAGGCATGGGTTGTGAATGTTGCAACAAGAAGAAGGCTGGAGGCAGTGGAGATGTCGTGTCTGATGGCAATGTGTGGTGTGAATGTAATGCAGATAATCCATAGTTTGGAGATTAGGAGGTGTGGGATTACCAAAACTATTATCCAGAGAGCTGAGGAGGGGTTATTTTGATGGTTTGGACATGTATAGAGGATGGAAAGAAATAGAATGACTTCGAGAGTGTACGTATAGATCTGTAGTGGAGGGAAGGCGGGGTAGGGATTGGCCTAGGAAAGGTTGGAGGGAGAGAGTAAAGGAGGTTTTGTGTGCGAGGGGCTTGGACTTGCATCAAGCATGCGTGAGCGTGTTAGGAGCGAATAAAGACAAATGGTTTTTAGGACTTAACGTGCTGTTGGAGTATGAGCAAGGTAACATTTATGAAGGGATTCAGGGAAACCGGCAGGCCGGACTTGATTCCTGGAGATGGAAAGTACAGTGCCGGCACTCTGAAGGAGGAGTGTTAATGTTGCAGTTTTATAACTGTAGTGTAAACATACCTCTGCCAAGACAGTGGAGTGAATGATGATGAAAGTTTTTTTTTTGGGGCCACCCTGCCTTGATGGGAAACGGCCGATGTGTTAATAAAAAAATAATAAATACTGATAATTGTCTTAAGAAATACTTCAAGACATTTATTAGTGAACTGTTCCCTGATAAATATCCTGAAAAGGGTTGCATGTGAGTTTTTATTTCACACATTTTCTATAATTCACTGAATAGTTGTCTTGCCAGAAGTGCATGAACAACACATTTCAGATGAGCCTCTAGATTGCAACATTCTCATCTGGCATATGTTTTACCAGATCCTCCTCATGTAGTCTATTCTTTTCATTTGGTTTTCAGTCAGACATGTTGATTTTTTTGTCATATTGTCATTGGTGCATATGTAATGTGCTCATCTGTTTGTTAACCCTTTGACTGTCGCAACCCCTAATCCTGAGTGCTCTCCTGTTGTCGCAAAATTTTCGAAAAAAAAAAAAATTCTTATGAAATGATAGAGAATCTTTTCTTGGTGGTAATCACACCAAAAGTGTGAAATTTGATGGAAAACTTACGGAATTACGCTCTCGTGAAGTTAGTGATCTCGGTGGTACGTATACGCATCAGCAATTTTGCCGACTTTGAGCCCTATTTTCGGTAAATTCCATTGTTCCAGTCGACCAAACTCATACGTAGCTATTTCTTTAGAACTCTATTTGTTCTATCGATTGAGTACAAGAAACCACCAATTTACCAATTTCAACTACCCAATAAAGTGGTCAGAATTGGCAATTTGGCCAATTTCATGCAAAATAAAAAAGTTGTCAATTTCAAAATAGGGTCCAGAATAAACAATGCAGACATTCCTGGCACTAAAATAAGATGTTATCTGTTCATTAGTCACGTCTTTAGGCCCCTCTTATATTACTCTTGCTTTCTATTTTGATTTTTTATTCACACAAAAAATAGAAGATTTACCGTTATGCAGACTATTGCATTATTGTAAAAATGGTATAAATAATATCAATGCACTTGTGAAAGAATATTAGACACACCAATTGATGTGTATTGGACGTGTGGTGTGATTTGTTTACTCTTGAACATTTGCAAAAATCGAACATTTCCCCTACTTTGAGCTCAATTTCAAGGTCGTTTTCATCATGAAACTAATCAAAATCATCTATATTTCTGTAGTATGTTTTCCATTCTATCAAATGAGGCCATAAAAAAGAGAATACAACCATAAATACTATACGAAAATACACCTCAAAGACGGCATTTTAATCCAAAAACACGGGAGTTTTTTTCTCTCATTATGCACTGCGTGCCGCAGGATTTTTTTTATACAGCGCACACTGACCACACAGACCCATTCTCTCATATGTGGGCCTACCATCTTTCTCCCGCTTGATTTGAAGCCGCTAGAATTTGTGAGTATATATACGTCCGAAACACTGGCTCGTAAGACGTATATATACGACGAAACAGTCAAAGGGTTAAATACACAAATAACCCGCACGTAGGGGACAGAAACTTATGACGACATTTCGGTCCGACTTGGACTATTAACTAGACTTGGACTATTAACTAGACTTGGACTGTTAACGAGACTTGGACTGTTAACGAGACTTGGACTGTTAACGAGACTTGGACTGTTAACGAGACTTGGAATGTTAACGAGACTTGGAATATTAACGAGACTTGGACTATTAACTAGTCCAAGTCAGACTAAATTTGTGTATTGCTCCAGTCAGAGAATTGTGCTTTTTGTTCTTTGATAAAAATCAGTGATGACATTTGGATTATTATTCTTGGTTTTAGTAAGTTACATTTACCTAGGGCTCCAGAGATCCAGGAAATTCAATATTCTGGCTGAACTTCAGTCATGACTGTGAAGAACTGTTTATAAATACATTTCCTGCAGATTATCACAGCTGGGTGACTGAGAGGTGCCTGGTGGGCAGCATATACAGTTTTCTTTTATTTGGTCTTTGGGGCACCCTCAACAGCTGCTCACTGACACTTCTGTAAGCTTTATTTTTGCATTTTTTTATCAATATTGTTGGGTCAGCCTGAGTATCAAAGTTTGCTAAGCATGAGTGTCATAACTTTTATTTTTGGTAATTTTTCTTTATAATAAATTATATTTTTCTATGTTCATTGTTTAATTTTGTAGCACTGCATTTATTTTTTTAAACATGTTCTGTACTATCTCATTAATATGCAGCAAGGCACTTCTGCAACCAATTAGCATAGGTACCCAATACTTGACACTTGCATGTAAATGATTAATAATAATAATAATAATAATAATAATAATAATTTTTATTTCTATGCATGTTACAAGTGTACAATGTTATTGGTAGTTACAATTATAAAACAATTATAAAACTGTAATGCAAGGAGAGCCACTGGCATGCCATGGCATTAGGGGCAGTTTATTCTAGAGACTTATTCACTAAGTACTTAATGCTAAAGAAATTGATTGAGTTTATTCTAGTTCTGTATTATTTAAATTATTATATGGTTATACATACTATTAAAAGACAATACAAGAGAAATTGGTTGAGTTTAATCTAGTTGTATAATTTATTTCAAGTTACAGTATGTTGATGCTATACTAGTATAATAACAATACTAGAAATTGTTTTTAGAGTTTCTTCTAGATATATATTTTATTTCAAATTAAGAAAATGATGATACTATAAGATTTTAAATGACAATATGATGATATGAAATAGGCAGAGAGAAGTTTTTGGTAAGAAATTAGTCTCTTTCAGTCAAGCATTTTTTTCCTTTAGTATATAGGTACAGTATAAAACAATTTAATATACAGTGTGTTTAGCTATTTTATGTACTGTGCTCTAACATGCTATATAAATACAGTATTGTAGTTCATTTATAAAATGTTAGATACATTAAAAAACTCAGTTTAATGGACTCAAAGAGGAGAGGTGATGTCCTACTCTATGCATGCATTTGATAAAAGAGTGAGAAAAAATATAATTCATCCTAAAGAAAATTGTAAATATAGTACAGTAACAATAATGGATAATTCTGTACCTAGCAAATTTTGTCTGTTGTTTCTGAAGTTCTTTAAATGAAGGTCATACAAAATGCAGATTTTTTATAAAATAATATTGTGTGTTGATAAGGTAAGCAGAAAAACCTGAGGAAAAGCAGGCTGAAAGAGAGAGAGAGAGAGAGAGAAAGTAAGAGAGAGAGAGAGAGAGAGAGATTAAACTATAAAATAATATAACAATAGGAAATAGCATGCTTGTATTGGATGGCAAGAATTTACTTGGATATTAAAGCAGATTAATTAAATTTTCAGATAGCAACCTTTGTAGCTCCAGCAACATCACCATGGCAGAAGTAATTGATCTTTCAGATGATGATGTAAGTATGCATGAAATTTAACATGCTGTATGTCTGTGCACTTGATTGTCTCTGCTGTAGATAAAAAGCACTTTGTTATATTTTTTATTGTACTGTGCCCATATGCTAATTTATTACTCCTAAAGCTAATCATATATATAGTATACAGTTTTAAGTACAATAGTTCCCAGTCTATGATTATTCAATTTACGATGGTCCACACTTAACAACATTAGCATGTTGAAACCAATTAATTACTTATGAACATGGACTCACCCTTCCGAATGGCGAGACTATTTATGGCCATGGAAATATTTCCAGTGAGAAAGTATCAAAATTTAATATAAATACTATGCTGCCTACTGTACTCTAGCTCTATCATGTTAATTAAAGAGTAGACATTAGTTGAGCAGTGTTTGATACTATTTACTATTGTACATTCAGGTTGTGATAGAAGAAATTCCCAGAAGGAAGGAGCCAAGTGGTGTGAAGCGGCCATTTCGTTGTCTTAACTCGGACTGCCGTACAGAGAAGGATTTAATTCGTGCTGAAGATTATGTTCGTAGATACTTTGGGGTGCTTTCATACCCAAAGTGAGTGTCTTCTGTTTTCCAGCCTGTAAAACAGTGACTGATCTTAAACCAATGAAAAGTCAATTTCTTTTGTTTCATTTATTTTTTATAAATCATTTTGTTTTTTAATATTTTCATGTTCACTAAATGTGCTTTAATGATCACATTAACTACAGTACATAGGTCATTGTGGCTTCATGTCTTCCTTTGTTTTTGTATGCGTGCAAAAAGACCACAAAAAACATTTGACCACACTGAAAAGGAAAAAGAATAAAGTTCCAGTGCTTTCATGATGTATCATCACATTCTTAGTGAATACAGTCTTCCATGAGAATGGGATTGAAACATCACAAAAGGACTTTACATGATAGCTTGTTTCACTACTTTACATATAGTACAGTGGACCCCTGGTTATCGGCCATAATTCGTTCCAGAATGCTGTTCAAGTGCCGTTACCGAACAAATTTGTTCCCATAAGGAATAATGTAAATTTGATTAGTCCTTTTAGACCCCCCAAAAATACACTTACAAAAGCACTTACAAAAATACACTTACATAATTGTTAGAGTTTGGAGCAGTACGAAATCCGGGGGTCTACTGTACTGTATATGCTGCAAGAATGTTGCAAGAACAACATTTTCAATTTTTTTTATTGTTTCTTTTTGGTGAATTTTACTGGCATGTATTTAAGAAATGTTTTCGACAAAATTTGCTTATTTTCTTGTAAATCAAATTTTTTTACTATTATTTTCAAGAAATTGTAATGCTAAACAAGAATTCATGGTCATTATAAGCAATGAGAGAGGTGCTCACCTCTTACATAAAGTGGTGTGAAAAGTTTCTATTGTATAAAATAAGCATGCTATTTTAACGTTATCCATGGAGGCAAAGAAGGGAATGTACGAAAGTATAGTGGTACCAACACTCTTATATGGGTGTGAAGCATGGGTTGCAAATGCTGCAGCGAGGAGGAGGCTGGAGGCAGTGGAGATGTCCTGTCTAAGGGCAATGTGTGGTGTAAATATTATGCAGAAAATTCGGAATGTGGAAATTAGGAGGTGTGGAGTTACTAAAAGTATTTGTCAGAGGGCTGAAGAGGGGTTGTTGAGGTGGTTTGGTCATTTAGAGAGAATGGATCAAAGTAGAATGACTTGGAGAGCGTATAAATCTGTAGGGGAAGGAAGGCGGGGTAGGGGTCGTCCTAGAAAAGGTTGGAGGGAGGGGGTAAAGGAGGTTTTGTCGGCGAGGGGCTTGGACTTCCAGCAAGCATGTGTGATCGTGTTAGATAGGAGTGAATGGAGACGAATGGTTTTTGGGACATGACGATCTGTTGGAGTGTGAGCAGGGTAACATTTTGTGAAGGGATTCAGGGAAACCAGTTAATTGATTTAGTTGGACTTGAGTCCTGGAAATGGGAAGTACAATGCCTTCACTTTAAAGGAGGGGTCTGGGATAGTGACAGCTGGGAGGGACTATTCTCAGCTGTCGTATCTGAGCGCCTCTGCAAAGACTGATTATGTATGAGTGTGGTGAAAGTGTTGAATGATGATGAAAGTATTTTCTTTTTGGGGATTTTCTTTCTTTTTGGGTCACCCTGCCTCGGTGGGAGACGGCCGACTTGTTGAAAAAATTAAAAGCATGCTATTTACTTTTTTAAAGCAAATAATACTGTGCACCAAAAAACTGTCTGGGCGCTTACTTTTGATATATCTTTGATGAGTTTCAAGAGTCTTACTACTCTTGGAGCCCAGCCGTGGGCTTGTAATATGAACTTGGGCCCACTGTTGTAGGCTCAGTGGTGTTGCAGAATACTAATAGATTCTAATTTGGTTTCTTACAGGAAAAGAAGAGTATGTACAAATTGTCTCAAGGAAGCCAAATCTCAGCAGGATTATTTGGTCGACACATTACGTGCAGGACGGCTGCTGCTGGCGGAGAAACTTCCGCCCCCAAAGACCACTGTTGTGCTCACCGACTCTGATTCAGACCCCTCTGACAGTAAGGGTTTTTAACATTCATACTCCTTATCTATATATATAATGAGGTCAACATAAATAAGACTTCTTGATATGATGCATTAACAATAGTGTGAAAATATATAAAGTTAAAATTAACATTGTACTGTATTAAGAAAATGCAATATTTTGCAGTATGTCAGGTGACCTGGAAGCTGCACTTTAATATTGAGTCAGTCTTTGTTATTGTTAATACTAGTTTTACTTTCAATTAAATTATAATGCAATATGTACATTATACAGTAATTATAAATTAGAATTGAAGCTATTTTAAAGCTTCATAAGTAACTGACATTAAAGTCCAGTCACCTAAACAGCTCCTCTATGAAGTGCAATTTTTCATAAGTGCAACTGAAAAGTGCATTGACAATTGAATAGCATGTACACTATGAAGGCCTTTCCATACATGCTTCAATTTTTTCATACTTTTTTTTAAATTGCATTTATGAAAATTGCACTATTTAAAGGAGCTTTATAAGAGCTGACAGTATTATAAACAATCTTTCAAATTTTAACATGGTGAAATTTTTAACATATATTGGTAGTAAAAGCACATTTTTTAAATATGAAAAATTAAGAATAAATCTTCAATCATAGGTTTTCTTGCTTATAAAACAATATTTCAAACATTTTGCACTTTACGTTTATTTGCAATATTAAATGTGAAACAGAAACCTGAAACTTGTTTTACATGATGGTAGGATTGCTGGTGTCTTTTTCTGTCTCATAAACACGCTGGATAACAGGTATATCTAGCTACTTCTACTTACACTTTGGTCACACTACCTGGCATACACATGCATATATAACATACAACATCTAGGTTTTTCTTCTTTTCTTTAATAGCTCTTGTTCCTTTTATTTTCTCTATTGTCCATGGGGAAGTGGAAAAGAATCTTCCTCCGTAAGCCATGCGTGTCGTATGAGGCGACTAAGATGCCGGGAACAATGGGTGTAACCCCTTCTCCTGTACAAATCTACTAAAACGAGAAGAAGAAAAACTTTATAAAATTGGGTTGTCTGAATGTGCGTGGATGTAGTGCGGATGATAAGAAAGAGATGATTGCCGATGTTATGAATGAAAAAGTTGGATGTCCTGGCCCTAAGCGAAACAAGCTGAAGGGGGTAGGCGAGTTTCAGTGGGGAGAAATAAATGGGATTAAGTCAGGAGTATCTGAGAGAGTTAGAGCTAAGGAAGGGGTAGCAATAATGTTGAAGGATCAGTTATGGAAGGAAAAGAGGGAATATAAATGTTAAATTCAAGGATTATGTGGATTAAAATAAGGGTCGGATGCAAAAGTGGGTCATAATAAGCGTGTATGCACCTGGAAAGAGAGGAGTGTAGAGGAGAGAGAGATTTTGGGAGATGTTAGCGAATGTATAGGAATTTTTTGAACCAAATGAGAGAGTAATTGTGGTAGGGGACCTAAATGCTAAAGTGGGAGAAACATGCAGAGAGGGTGTAGTAGGTAAGTTTGGGGTGCCAGGTGTAAATGATAATGGGAGCCCTTTGATTGAACTTTGTATAGAAAGGGTTTAGTTATAGGTAATACATATTTTAAGAAAAAGAGGATAAATAAGTATACAAGATATGATGTAGGGGCGTAATGACAGTAGTTTGTTGGACTATGTATTGATAGATAAAAGACTGTTGAGTAGACTTCAGGATGTACATGTTTATAGAGGGGCTACAGATATATCAGATCACTTTTTAGTATAGCTACAGTGGGAGTAAAAGGTAGATGGGATACAAGGAAAATAGAATCAGTAAGTAAAGAGAGGTGAAGGTTTATAAACTAAAAGAGGAGGCAGTTAGGGTAAGATATAAACAACTATTGGAGGATAGATGGGCTAGTAGAGTGTAGGCAATGGGGTCGAAAATGTATGGGGTAGATTTAAAAATGTAGTGTTAGAGTGTTCAGCAGAAGTTTGTGGTTACAGGCGGTGGGTGCGGGAGGGAAGAGGAGCGATGGTGGAATGATGATGTAAAGAGAGTAGTAAGGAGAAAAAGTTAGCATATGAGAGGTTTTTAGAAAGTAGAAGTGATGCAAGGAGGGAAGAGTATATGGAGAGAAAAGAGGTTAAAGAGTGGTGAAGCAATGTAAAAGAGAGCAGATGAGAGAGTGGGTGAGATGTTATCAGCAAATTTTGTTGAAAATAAGAAAAAGTTTTGGAATGAGATTAATAAGTTGAGGAAGCCTAGAGAACAAATGGATTTGACAGTTAAAAATAGGAGAGGAGAGTTATTAAATGGAGAGTTAGAGGTATCGGAAGATGGAGAGAATATTTTGAGGATTTGTTAAATGTTGATGAAGACAGGAAGCTGTGATTTCGTGTGTAGGGCAGGAGGAATAACATCTTGTAGGAGTGTGGAAGAGCCAGTTGTGGGTGTAGGGGAAGTTCGGAGGCAGTGGGTAGAATGAAAGGGGTAAGGCAGCTGGGATTGATGGGATAAAGATAGAAATGTTAAAAGCAGGTGGGGATATAATTTTGGAGTGGTTGGTGCCATTATTTAATAAATGTATGGAAAAAGGGTAAGGTACCTAGGGATTGGCAGAGAGCGTGTATTGTTCCTTTGTATAAAGGCAAAGGGGACAAAAGAGAGTGCAAAATTATAGGGAATAAGTCTGTTGAGTGTACCTGGTAAAGTGTATGGTAGAGTTATTATTGAAAGAATTAAGAGTAAAACAGAAAGCAGGATAGCAGATGAACAAGGGGGCTTTAGGAAAGGTAGGGGTGTAGACCAAGTGTTTACAGTGAAACATATAGGTGAACAGTATTTGGATAAGGGTAAAGATGTTTTTGTGGCATTTATGGATTTGGAAAAGGCATATGATAGGGTGGATAGGGGGCAATGTGGCAGATGTTGCAGGTGTTGGAATAAGGAAGGTTACTGAAAGGCAGTGAAGAGTTTTTTATGAGGGGTAGTAGGCTCAGGTTAGAGTGTGTAGGGGGGGAAGGGGACTATTTCCCAGTAAAGTGGGCCTTAGGGCAAGGATGTGTGATGTCACCCTGGTTGTTCAATATATTTATAGATGGGGTTGTAAAGAAGTGAATGCGAGGTCTTGGCAAGAGGTGTTGGGCTAAAAAATAAAAACAAATACAAAGTGGGAGTTGTCACAGTTGCTTTTTGCTGATGACATTTCTTTTGGGAGATTCTGAAAGAAGCTGAGAGGTTGGTGGATGAATTTGGAGGGTGTGTAAAAAAGAAAATTGAAAGGAAATAGGAAAGAGTAAGGTGATGAGGATAACAAAAAGAATAGGTGACGAAAGATTGGATATCAGATTGGAGGGGAGAGAGTATGGAGGAGGTGAATGTATTCAGATATTTGGGAGTGGACATGTCGGCGGATGGGTCTATGAAGGATGAGGTGAATCATAGAATTGATGAGGGGAAAAGGGTGAGTGGAGCACTTCGGGTCTGTGGAGACAAAGAACCTTGTCCATGGAAGTAAAGGGAATGTAAGGAAGTATAGTTATACCAACCTCTTATATGGGTGTAAACATGGGTGATGAATGTTGCAACGGGGAGGCTGGAGGCAGTGGAGATGTCATGTCTGAGGTCAATGTGTGGTGTGAATATAATGCAGAGAATTCGGAGTTTGGAAATTAGGAGGAGGTGCGGGATTACCAAAACGATTGTCCAGAGAGCTGAGGAGGGTTGTTGAGGTGGTTTGGACATGTAGAGAGAATGGAACGAGACAGAGTGACTTCGAGAGTGTATGGATCTGTAGTGGAGGGAAGGCGGGGTAGGGGTCGGCCTAGGAAAGGTTGGAGGGAGGGGGTAAAGGAAGTTTTGTGTGCGAGGGGCTTGGATTTCCAGCAAGCATGTGTGAGCGTATTTGATAGGAGTGAATGGAGGCATATGGTTTTTAATACTTGACGTGCTGTTGGAGTGTGAGCAAAGTAACATTTATGAAGGGATTCAGGGAAACCGGCAGGCCGGACTTGAGTTCTGGAGATGGGAAGTACAGTGCCGGCACTCTGAAGGAGGGGTGTAAATGTTGCAGTTTTATAACTGTAGTGTAAAGCACCCTTCTGGCAAGACAGTGATAGAGTGAATGATGATGAAAGTTTTTCTTTTTCGGGCCACCCTGCCTTGGTGGGAATCGGCCGATGTGTTAATAAAAAAAAAAAAATAATGTGCTTTTATTTCTAAGTCTTACCAGGGGTTCTTGATCCTGTGATTTGAAGCTATTCTCTTTTTCCTTGGATCAAACCTGAATGCCTCCCATTACCCAAGTGTTGTACGACTTATCAGTGTAGGTCGTCTCCATAAATTTAATTTTTTTTTTTTTTATAGGCCTAAGCTACCCCCATACATTTATTCCATTGACATGAGTGTATATGTGAATATATTACCCAATTTATTTGTCTTATGTTGTCTTCTTATATACATAACTTTTTTTTTTTTTTTATCTTTAAATCTTAATAGAATTTGTTGAAAATTGCACATTTTATTGATGACTGTTGGCTAACATTTACCATAAAATTTTATTTTGATCAAAGCACTAGTTTTTCAAATGGATTTGGTACCATAACTCCTGAACATTTAGGTACAGTATGATATTAACCCTTTCGGGGTCGGTGCCGTACTAGTACGTTTTACGCGCAGGGGTCGGTGCTGTACTAGTACGCGTAAATTCTAGCAGCCTCAAATTAAGCTGGAAACAGCTGGTAGGCCTACATATGAAAGAATGGGTCTGTGTGGTCAGTGTCCGCAGTATAAAAAAAATCCTGCAGCACACACTGCATAATGAGAAAAAAAAAACTCCGACCGTATTTTTCGTTTAAAACAGCGACTTTGCAGTCTATTTTCGCATGGTATTTATTGATGTATTCTCGTTTTTTTGGTTTCATTTGATAGAATGGAAGATATACTACAGAAATTGAGATGATTTGGATTGGTGTTACGATGACAAGTACCTTGAACTTGAGCTCAAAGTAGCGAAAATGTTCGATTTTTGCCAATGTTCAAGAGTAAACAAATCACGCCACGCGTCCAATACACGTCAACTGGTGAGTCTAATGTTCTTTCACAAGTGCGCTGATATTATTTATACCGTTTTTACAATGATGCAGTTGTATACATAACAGTAAATCTTCTATATTTTGTGAGAATAAAAATTCAAAATGGAAAGCAAAAGTAATGTAAGAGGGGCCTGGAGACGTGACTAATGAACAGAGAAGATTTTATTTTAGTGCCAGGAATGTCTGCCTTGTTTATTCTGGACCCCATTTTGAAATTGGCATTGTTTGAAATTTGTGTGAAATTGGCCAAATTGCAAATTTCTGACCACTTTTTTGGGTTGTTGAAATTGGTAAATGGGCGGTTTCTTGTACTCAATCAATAGAAGAAATGGAGTTCTAGCGAAATAGCTATGATTTTAGTTGACTGGAATATTGGAATTGGCCAAAAATAGGGGGAGAGGTGGTCGAAATCGCCGATGCGTAAACATCGTCGAGACCGATAACTTCGCGGTAACACGTTTTCAATCAAATTTCATACTTTTGGTGTCGTTATGATCGGAAAAAGATTCTCTATCATTTCATAAGAAAAAATAATATATTTTTTTTCTGAAAAATTTTCGACCCTGAGAACAAGTTTGGGAGAGGGCCTGTCGACCCCCAAAGTGTTAACTTAATACCTGTAACCAAAGCGCTTTATCAGAAAAATTGGAGCTACCCTTCTCCTAAATTTGACCTGATTATCTCCCATTCCCCAAGTATTATATTACCCTAATGGGTTTATTGCTTTTCTAAGGGTAAACTGTACTGTAATAATAATAATAATAATTTGTGTTTATGGTGCATCTCTACTCATAAATAAAAAACAAAAAAGCACAATACCATGACTGGAACAATACACAAATAACCTGCACAAAGGAGAAAGAAACTTATGATGACGTTTCTGTCCGTCTTGGACCATTAGTTTTAACTTTTCAACATGTTTCAGATAATTCCAGTAGTGAAGACATAGACATTGAGTATGAATGTGAGGATGGCAAGAGCATGGAGGAAGTTGTGGCTGACCTGACTAGGAAACTCGGCTTAGACAAACAAATTATAAATGGCATCAAGCACTTGGAGGAGCGACTCTTGGCTGTACAAGGTAAGGGTGTGGCATAGTAACAAGTTGCTTTATTCATGGAGTACTATATATAACATTGAATTTAGTAGTTTTAGTTTGCAGAGGGATTCGGGGAAACCGGTTAGCTGAACTTGAATCCTTGAGGTGGGAAGTACAATGGCTACACTCTAAAGGAGGGGTTTGGGATATTTGTATCTGCATACCTCTGGCAAGACAGTGATGGTGTGAATGATATAATAATATAATAATAATGGTGAAAGTGTTTATTTTTCGGGTCACCCTGCCTCAGTGGGAGACGGCCAGCATGTTAAAAAATTAATGCAATAATAATAATTAATTTATTTTTCATATTTGCTGTATAATAATGATTTCCCTTGTCATTTTTTATGATCTAACTTGTGTGCACCTTTTGAGAAAGTACATAGCTGGCAAGACAGCTGTTGAATGAATGATGGTAAGTGTTTCCTTTTTTTTGGATCACTATATCTTGATGGGAGATAGCCAGTGTGGAAAAAAGTGTTACATACAGCACTGCATTATAGTTATCATTTTTATAAAATCTACATTACACTATGAGAAGAAACAGAAGCTAAAGACAGTGGAGATTAAATGTTTTGAGAACAATGTGTGCTGGGAATATTACGCAGTGAATTTGGAGACTAGAAATTAGAAGACTGTGAGTCACCAAGGGTGCAATTCAGATGTCAGAGGAGAGATGGTTGAGCAATTAGATTGGATTGAGAGGGATAGAATCACAAAAGAGGGTATATAAATCTGGGGTGGAAAGTAAGAGAGGGTAGGAGTAATCCCTGGAATGGTTGGAGGGAGGGAGGGGGTTAAGAAGGCTTTGAAGTAAATACAAAAGTGGACTGTATACTTCAAAATTATTTTCCTTTTTCATCTGTATACTACTACTATTATAATCAGGGGTGTTTTATTGAATTTTCAGAAGGCTTTGAGAAACTTCACACTGAGGAGTATTCAAAAGTTGAAGGCGGTCTCGACACAGTGCGCAAAGATTTCTACAATAACTTTCGTCCAGAAATTATGGTGCGTACCTGATACTTTACAGTCCTTTCATGTGAAATTAGAGATATTACATTTACAATTTCCTACTAGTTTGTAGGGTGTCAGGTGGAGGCTTCAGATATTCAGTGTAAACTTTCAGAACACACTACAGTCCTCCATTCTAGTACTTTCTCTTTCAATACCATTCATGAGAAAAGGCTGAAATATTCCCTCCAATATATTTTGTCACATACAAGCTCGATAGATAGTAGGTTGGTAGACAGCAATCACCCAGGGAGGTACTACCCTCTTGCCAAGTGAGTGTAAAGTGAAAGCCTGTAAGTGTTTTACATGATGGTATGATTACTGGTGTCTTTTTTGTCTCGTAAACATGTAAGATTTCAGGTACGTCTTGCTACTTCTACTTACACTTAGGTCACACTACACATGCATGTACAAGCATATACATACACACCCCTCTGGGTTTTCTTCTATTTTCTTCCTAGTTCTTGTTTTTGTTTATTTCCTCTTATCTCCATGGGGAAGTGGAACAGTATTCTTCCTCCATAAGCCATGCATGTCATAAGAGGCGACTAAAATGCCAGGAGCAAGGGGCTAGTAACCCCTTCTCCTGTATACATTACTAAAGTTAAAAACAGAAACATTTATTTTTCTTTCTGGAGAACCCTGCTTTGGTGGGATATGGCCAGTTTGTTGAAAGAAAGAAGGAAGACGTCTTACAAGCTCACCTCTCATTGCAAAATAACCCACACATAAGAGAAAGAAACTTATGATGACGTTTCAGTGTGACTATTACTGTTAACTAGTGAGTCTGTGACTATGTTGGCAGTGAATTATTGATGCTTCCTTTTTTCTATAATTTCAGAAAAAAATATATTGTTACTCATCTTTTTTCCAAATTCAAAAAGTGCTTGAATATTTTTTTGGTCAGTTTTATTTGTCATAATTTGTAAAAATATCAATGAGTGTGTCCTTGCATTTTTTTCATTTTTTTTAGGATGCCCTGTAGAGAGAGACTACATGAAGTACAGTATAGTAGTTTTTCTACTCCATCCTTGATGCTTGTGAAGGGCTCTTTTTCTAGGGAATTAGAGTTACCCTTTCCTTCCTTCCTTGGGTCAAACTTGATTGCCTTTCCTTCCCCAGGCACTGTGTGACCCCTGTAGGTTGAGCAAGACAGTGATGGAGTGAATGATGGTAAAAGTGTTTCTTCTTTTTCAGGTCACCCTGCCTCATTGGGAGACAGCCAGTGTGTTAAAAAAATAATAATAATTTTCACTGGTTCACTTTTTGGGCAATACCTTGAGCATACCTCAACATTTACTTGACACTTAAAACATTTACTTATAGTCATAGTATAAAGTTTCTTTTAAAAACTGAGTGCTAGTTCCAGTGTGCAGTTTAAATTGTGAAAATTTTTGTTTATACATCATTGATGAACAGTGTATCCTGAACCAGTCTTTCATTGCTTTCATCACAGTGGCAGCCAGCTTTGGATATTGGGCCATCAAGTACCATTTTGCAGCAGGATGGTGTAAGTAATTGTGTCTTTGTAATTACAGTGGACCCTCACTATTCGAACACTCCAAAACTCACCCTGTTATGTAAGTTTATTATTGTAAGTGCTTTTAGAAGTGTATTTTTGGGGTCTGAAATGGACTAATCTAACTCACGAAATCGTAATGACACGATTGCAAACAAACCATACCATTTGAGACTCTCTGACCGCGGGTTCGAACCCCACCCGTGGTATGGTTTGGACTAATCTAATTTACATCATTCCTTATGGGAATAAATTTGTTTGGTAACAGCACTTGAACAGCATTCTGGAATGAAGAATGTTCGAATAGCGAGGGTCCACTGTATACTTATTTTAGTATGTAGGGGTGAACTCCAGTTCTTGGTCCTGGCCTTTAAGTTTTGTCCGAGTGATGTGGTTGTGTACAGTACATCACTTCAGATATTTTTTTGAGATTTGATCAAGTACTCCAAATTGTACCTTCTTGTTTTCTTTAAGGGAAATTGTGAGAGGAAATAGAAACAATTTGATGTTGTGTAACTAATATACAAACTTTTTTATTATATTAACTGTTAGCTTTTGATTCATCCATTTACGTTTATACTCAGTTAAATAAGTGTGCAAGCCTGACATCAGGTTCCTTATTAGGAAGTTGTTTTCCGAGTATGAGTAAATTCCATGCAATATAATTCATATTTTAATCACCTGTTAGTGTAAGTTTTTATTTTTGTTTTGTTTTAAGACAACTGCTCTTCATTTACAGACTGGAGAGGTTATTGCAGAGCCTTCTGTCTTCGTACCAAATGAGAACTTGCCTCCAGTTGGGCCCTTGAACAGATGGGAGCTACAACCAAATGAATTGGTATATTCAATGAAATATTCCCTGTTCGCTCGCTGGGTGCAGGCACAGGTCATTGAAGTGGAAAGACGAGAACCCAGGGTTGGTATTATTCATCTTTCTTTCTTTCATTTTTGACTTAGTGTTTTACATCTAGACATAAGTGTTAGAATCAATTTTCTGTGCAAACTTCTTGGACTTAACTCACTTAAATCATTTCATTTATGTGCCATAATACAGATAGATTTTATCCAGGGGAATCTCCTCAGATTGTACTAAGCTATTTTTTGATGAGCCATATTTAATTTTTCAAAAGTTGTTGCTTTTAATTATATTTTTATTTTACTTCAGTGAAGTCCTTATCTGGCTCTGACATTTTATATGGCAGCTATACATATATTTTCTTTTCAGAACACAACTTACAAAATTCGGTACAATCGCAATGCCAAAGGCTCAGGGCTTCCTCGAATCATGCCAGGACGCCAGCTAGCATATATTAATCCATGTGCTACACGTATTCCAGTTGGTACTCGTGTTATAGCGAAGTACAGAGACGATGACCCCAAAAATACTACAATTTCTGGCTCCTTTTATGTGGGTGTGGTAGCAGAGATTCCTACTGCAGCCAACAAATATAGGTAGCTTTTTCCAGTACAATTATAGTTATTTTTATTACATTCATGGAATAGTGCTAAACCTGTAGGGGTCATATGGCACCTAGGGGAATAGCAGGTAATCAGGTTTGATCCAAGGAATGGGAGAGCAATTCCTATTTCTTGGATAAGTAACCTTCACTGGCATCGAGATGCTTCTCCCAATCTCCCTTTCCTGAAGATATTATCTTTCCAATATATATAAGCTTTGCCTGGCTTATTGGAAATGTTTGAGAGTTGATTACAAAGGTACAGCACTAGTATCTAGAGGCACACAAGTTGTGTTGCCTTCAACATCACATAACCAAACAATGTGTGAAATTTTTCAAACAAGCCTATGTTGGTATACTGGCAGCATTTTAGTTTCTCCTGTGTGCTGAATCAATTTGTGTGTGTGATTTCAATTCTAGAAATGCTGTACTTTCATATAAATTTGACTTGCCCTTGAATATATTTTGCACATATGACAAAAATTAACAAGCTATGTGAAAAGCAGAAAATAAAAAAATACTTTCCTGAAACCAGGAAGCTTTTCCTGATTTCTGTAAGGTGTTTTTGATGCACTGTGCGCATATATTTATTCACTTGCTGGGTATTTTTCAGATGTGGATGGGACAGCATAGCTAGGTAGGTTACATATTATGAAATTCAATTTTCTTATGTTGTCTGAGGGAAACTTTAAAGATGGAGTGAATGGAAAGGATGTTGAGGATTTTGTCAGTAAGGAGAGGTTTTCCTTCCAGTAGTATATGACCTCTCTCTGGATTCATGTTACAAATACCTTCAATCACTATCTGTCTTCCTTTCATTGTTCTCCTTATATAATGTCTTTACAGATTCATTATTGCCACATATTGTATTTATCATTCCTTTGGAAATTGTTTCTTTTAATTATATAATATTAACACATTGGCCGATTCCCACCAAGGCAGGGTGGCCCGAAAAAGAATAATTTTCATCATCACTCACTCCATCACTGTCTTGCCAGAGGGGTACTTTACACTACAGTTATAAAACTGCAACATTAACACCCCTCCTTCAGAGTGCAGACACCGTACTTCCCATCTCCAGGACTCAAGTCCGGCCTGCCGGTTTCCCTGAATCC
>WNWK01004147.1:0-105764 GCA_009830355.1 Cherax destructor
CTTGTGGAGAGCCGCAGCAGGACACAATACGGCACCACCTCAGGGGGCCCCTAACAATAACAACAAACAGTACGGCGATGGCCCAGCATGGCGTGTGGTCTCGCTCTTACACAAATACATTCGTGATGCAGATTACATGGTAAGCTTAAATATGTCGCCAGTAGCTATAGCTTTTCTGAGGACATATGCACCTTACATCACCTGTCCTGCAGCAGCAGTCATTAGATGTATTTTCTTCTGTTGCAGACATGTACCATGGATTTTGTGTTCAATAAAGCCTAGAAATGAGGCCTGTGTTTTTATCACAACAGTGCATTTCAGTTCGGAGTCTAGCCAACATATGGTAAGGAAACTCATTAACCTTATCGAGGAGCTTCGAGACGCATTTGTTCTCACCTAATTTTCGCATTGTATTGTAGGGTGGGCCAATTTAAGTAATAATTAGGGTCACACTCTTAATTAAACCACGACAATGACGGGTGAAAGCCAAGTAGCAGCTGTCTCATCTCTAAATCAGTTAAAGCGGTCTATGGGAGCTCATAAGGGACGCTTAAACAAGGCACGTGAGGAGTGTCAAATTATTAGACAAGATAGGGATGTAGATAGTGATGATCTAGTAAGTTGCCTGGAGCTCTTAGAGGAAAGGCTGAAGGCTTTTGAGACAGCATTTATCCTTTATGAGACAAAAGCCTATGCTGTAGGTGAGTCTGAGGAAACTGTCGAAGCAGCTCAGAAAGAATACGATGACCAGAGAGCTGAATGTAAACCAAAGATGAAACTCTGCAAACAGTTAATGAAAACTTTGAAGGCTGGTACAGCGAGGGCAGCTAACAATGCTACAGGAAGCGTAAGCAGCCACAGTCCCACCAATATGTTACCAAGGTTGCCTCAATTGAATTTACCAACGTATGATGGAACCTTAACAGAGTACATTGCTTTCTGAGATCAGTTCAAGGCCCAGATAGATTAAGTAAGTTTATTCAGGTATACACAAATACATTTACATACATTATCATACATAGCAGCATATGTGTAGAGAACCTAGGATAACCCAGGAACGATTTGTCAGATGCTGTCAAATTGCAGTATCTATGTTCGCAACTCAGAGGTAAAGCATTAGATTTGGTCAGGCATTACCAGACCACTGATACTAATTACCAGCATGCCAAAGACCAGTTGAAGGACATGTTTGGTAACACGGAGGAGATAAAGGTGGCCATATGGTATCGTCTATTAGACTTAGCAGCTTGTCAACATGACCGTCGGAGCTTAGAGAAGTTTCGAATTGAAGTCATGAGTTTGACGAATAACTTGAAGGATTTACACGATTGGGGTAAATCAGAGTGGTTAGTCAGACAGGCGATTCAAAGGAAACTGCTGTCCAGCACTACAGTGGACGAATTATATTTTAAGTATAGGACGAACCGTTTCACGATGCAGCAGATCATCGATGGGCTGGGAGATTTAGTATCTCATCTGAATGTGGATCAGGGGGGAGAAAATACCTGTCAAGGGGAAATCCGCTGATCACACTAGACACTCGATAGACAGAACTAAAACACCTACTAGGGTCGGTACTTATTATACCCAACATAAGTCTTCGATCAAAGGGACAAAGGGGAAAACCACTAAGACAGTCAGATCGAGACTGTGTGTTCTGTGAAGGGGAACACGTTAATTCGAGGTGT
This sequence comes from Cherax destructor, assembly GCA_009830355.1. Lineage (NCBI taxonomy): Eukaryota > Metazoa > Arthropoda > Malacostraca > Decapoda > Parastacidae > Cherax > Cherax destructor. Next base: position 1,689 of record WNWK01004147.1, read on the forward strand.
CCGAGTTTCACCACTTGCGAGGAGAGGCTCCAGAGATTAAGAGAATTGAGACTCTGTTTCAAGTGTTGTGGGGAACACTTCGCCAGAAACTGTAGCATGAAGCTAAACGAGTGCCGAGGTTGTAGGAAGGGTAAACATCATAACGCGTTGTGTTCGAATTACACCAGACCAGTCCAAGATAAGAAAACCAAGCTTTCCGAAGGAAAGGAAAATAAGGACAAACCCGAAGTAGTAGCCAATATAATGAGTCCGACACGAGAGGTTAGTCCTAGTGAACCATTTCAAGGCTCAGTAGTCCTGTTCACAGTAGTAGCAGTGGTGGTGAATGGGAAGAGGTCTGCTACCACTCGACTGGTCTTTTTTTTAGTTTAATATCTTTATTATGCACCCCATACCCATCCTGTGGGCGGTAGTCAAAAGATTACAGAGGTACATAATTGGTCCATTGACTGGACTCCAAAGTTTTGATAGCTGAACAAGTTACAGCGGTAATGAACTAGATCTGGTCACAATTATGACAAGTTACAAAGGTAATGAGCTCCAGGTAGAGCTGGTCACTCTCATGACAAGTTACAAAGGTAATGAACTAGAGTTGGTCACAATCATGACAAGTTACAAAGGTAATGAGCTCCAAGTAGAGCTGGTTACAATCATGACAAGTTACAAAGGTAGTGAATCATATCACTTCATATATAGTTACAATCATGAACAAATTACACATGCACACACATATACATACACACACACACACGCACATACAACAGGCCCAGTTTTCAATCGACATGTGCATAGGACAAAATGGTAATCAATACACATACATACACACACACACACACACACGATGGCATGCTACTTCATCACACGAGCCGTTAACGGTCGAACATTCAGTGCGTTACACACACACACACACCACACAACACATTCTAAAGACATGCCTAGACAAAATGGAACTAACAACACACACACACACACACACACACACACACACACACACACACTAGGCCCCGGTGGCCTAGTGGCTAAAGCTCTCGCTTCACACACGGAGGGCCCGGGTTCGATTCCCGGCGGGGTGGAAACATTTCGACGTGTTTCCTTACACACACACACACACACACACACACACACACACACATACAACAGGCTTAGTTAGTTTGATATCTTTATTATGCACCCCATACCCATCCTGTGGGCGGTTACAACAGGCCTAGTGTCTAATCGACATGTGCCTAGGACAAAATGGTAACTAACTAACACGTGGCAATGCTTTATTTACAGGGAGCAAAGTCAGGGTATTTTTCCAGAATGGTCTGTAATATACCACTGTGGATAAAATACTTTGACATATCTTGAATATTTCTGAGTGAGTTGTCTCTGAATTCATTAATTTTATCGCACTCCAGTACATAATGACGCAGGGTGTGACAATAATCCAACTGGCAAAGTTTACATTTTGTTTGGTCTACATCTGGTGGTGGTGATTTAACGACTGTTCTTTGATGCAGGAGCACAAAGATCTCAGATAACAGAGACGTTAGCAGCCAAATTGAATCTGAGATCGGATAGTCAGGTAGATATGATGTTAGAGGGGTTTGGTGGGTCGATCCCACGCAGGTCTTATTCTGTAGTAGACGTAGATGTCAAATTGGGTGGACATTCAAATTCAAATTCAAATTCTTTATTTCTAGTAATATTACAAAGTAGGGTGTACTTATATTATTATACATTTTATAAAGTAGATATTACAAGATGGCCAATAATATGCCTAGGTATGCCTAGGCTTTTCAGGCAGTCTTATGATAGGTCTTACTCAATTGTGACACAATGATTATACTGATATTAAGGTTAGGTCATTGTAGTGACTAACTAGGTTTACAAAATTGAGGTACTGAAATTCAAACATTTAAGAATTTAACAATTAGTTTAAGAATTTAACAATTAGTTTATATATTAATGGTAAAGGTGATGTATTGGTATAATGCCGTTTCTATATTGGGGTGTCTTAGGCAAACTTATGACTAGCTTAAGAATTATGAAGCAATAGTTGTATTAGAATTTTGGTTAGTCATGTGCAAATTAAGGGGAATCACAGATTTCAAGAAGTGTATTTTGCTATGGATAAGTGCAAGATAAAGTAGTTTTCATGTGGTTAGCTACCGGTTGGGTGCGTGAGATAAGATGTTTTTTAACGGTGCTTTTGAAAATGGAGGTTGTGTCTGCAATTCTAGAGTTTTCAGGCAGGGAGTTCCAGATTTTAGGACCTTTTATGCGCATTGAATTTTTGTATAGATTTAGTCGGACACGGGGAATGTCAAAGAGATGTTTAAGTCTGGTATTATGTCTATGGGTCCTGTCACAACTGTCAAGAAAGTGTTTTAGCTCAGGGTTAAAGTTGGAATTTATGGTTCTATAAATGTAGATAGCAGAGTAGTAAGTATGGATGTTCTGAACAGTGAGTAGGTTTAGGTCTTTGGAGAGTGGGGGGGTGTGCTGCCTAGCGTTGGATGCGTGATAATTCTTATTGCGGCTTTTTGTTGGGTTATTATTGGCTTTAGGTGGATAATTGCAGTTGATCCCCATGCACAAATGGCATATGTGAGGTAGGGATAGATGGGTGAATAGTATAGTGTGAGTAGGGCTGATTGTGGTACATAATAAAGTATCTTAGAGAGGATCCCCACAGATTTGGACACTTTCTTTGTTATGTGTTGGATATAGGTGCTGAATTTCAGGCTGCTGTCAAGGTGAAGGCCCAGGAATTTGCCCTCATTATGTTTAGCAATATGAGTAGTGTTGATCTTAATGTTTAATTGTGCATCACCTGCTCTGTTGCCAAACATAATATAGAAGGTCTTATCAGTGTTGAGTGTAAGTTTATTGGCTGTCATCCATGTTGATATTTTTATTAATTCGTCGTTAACAATGGTGTTGAGAGTGGCAAAATTTGGGTGGGAGATGACATAAGTTGTGTCGTCAGCAAAGAGTATTGGTTTCAGGTGTTGTGATACATTAAGAAGATCATTGATGTATAAGAGGAAGAACAGGGGACCAAGGACACTTCCCTACGGTACTCCAGTGTCAAGTGGTCGTGTCGTGGAGGATGTGTCTTTAATGGTGACATGCTGATACCTATCAGTGAGGTAGGATTTGAAGTATGCAAGTGCATGACCTCTTATTCCATAGTGGTCAAGTTTGTGGAGTAGGATGCCGTGGTTTACTGTGTCGAAAGCTTTCCTTAGGTCAATAAAAAGTCCTAATGGATTACAGATTACAGCCTTGATTGGTATTCATCAAGGATGAAGGGCAGAAAACCTCCTTTCAAGGCTGAGAGACTGATCCCCTCAGACTACTTATTCTACCGTCCAGTAATTATTCTCTATATCGAAGTGATAAAGCCACCAGTTGTCAAAACTTCTCACCAGTAAGATACCTATGTACTGCACATGCGTCTTATTCATATATTTGTCGGTTTTTGTATACCGTTGATATATTAATAATTAAATATTGGGAATAATAGAGCATTTAAGATATGACTTGATAGATCAAGCTTGTAATGCGTATCTTAAGTGCGAGCCATCATTATTTACAGTGTTACCAATGCCGCAGAAGGTAGTGCCAGATTAATATTTATTATTAATTTTATTCAGCTTTTGTATTTTAATATAGTTACTGGATAAGGCACAAGCAAACATACACAGAAAATAAAATAGAAGGCGAGAGAAGTGCTGCACTATTATTACATTCTATTATATTTTATTCATGGGGTTCGCTTTTACCACTGGCAAGTGTTTATTTTGTATTTAGACTCCCCTCAAGGAAGGTTCCTTGATGCTGGTGAGGGTTCTGATTTAGGGAATTGGATCTGTGCTCCAGTTCCCTGAATTAAGCCTGAATACTTTCCATCCCCCCTCCCACAGGCGCTGTATAATCCTACGGGTTTAGCGCTTTCCCCTTGATTATAAGAATATAAGAATGTATTTAGACTGATGCATAAAATTAAAATTAGATAATAAAGCATTATTATAAATTAATCATTAAAAATAATTTATTATCATTAGTAGGATATGGTTAGGCATGTTTTGAAAATGTCATATTCACATTAAATAACCTGAATATATTAAAGTCTGTATTCGACCATTAAAAGGATATTAATAAGTGATATTAGTGCCTGAAGACTCATTGAGTTAACATAGTTTATATGCAAGTTGAGGCGAGTTAGAAGGTTGAGGTTGATGTGGCATCAGTGAGTAGGTTCCCTTGTTCTGGATGAAACTCTGATGAGCAATTTCCGGAGATGACTTTCCTTGCATTTCATTTACAATCACTTAGATAGTAGGTAAAATGGAGAGGAATAAATCTCAAATAATCGTAAGTACTTGGAAATCAGCGTAAAGTATTGTAGGCGCCCGTAGTTTGATTTCTTAAGATTTTATTTAGCCATTTCCGTTCAATATGGCGGCGGAGGGCTTCCTGTTTATATTTTGATCCTCCCTCCCCCTCCCCGGAGCTCTCACAGGCATGATCACTCATTCACCTCACACTACTTTATCATCTTAAAAGCTTGATTGATGGGGACTGTATGAAACTTGTTTCATCTTGGGGTCCAGTAGCTACATCCTTGAGGGTTTACCGCTGTTGTTTGTTTATTAAAAGATAATTTGTCTTGATCCTTAAATACTCTTGGTTGTGACAGTAGACAGGTTAAAGGAGATAAGCTTTATTTACCTTCGATGTATATTGTTTTAGACATTAATACAATGGTTATGGTTTAGCGCTTCTTTTGATTTAACCATGGATAATTTCAGAAAGTCAATGTGACGTATTAACATTGGTTTCTTCGAGTGTGTCAGGAAGGTATGCAGGCCATATCTAAATCATATATTCAACAGATCACATAAGTATACTACTAGAAGCAAATCTTTCATTTTCCTTGGTGTACAACTAATGTAAATACTACATGCAAATCAAAGAACCCAAAATTTGGAACAGCCTAATGATAGGATAAAAAAGGTCATGTCTCCCATTAACTTTCCCTTGAAGGGAAGTTCGTTGACACTGGTGAGGGGCTCTTGATCTAGGGAATTGGATCTGTGCTCCAGTTCCCTGAATTGAGCCTGAATACCTTCCATCTCCCCCCACATGCGCTGTATAATCATATGGGTTTAGCGCTCCCCCATTATTATATCAATCCCATTAACGTCAAAAACATTATTAAAAAAAATCACAAACTTGATATAAAGGGACGTTCCTTGATTTTGAAAGCGCTGTATAACCCCTGTGGTTTAGCGCTTCTATTTGATTATAATAATAATAATCCTTGATTTTGATGAGGGCTGTTGATCCAAGAAATAGGACTTGTTCTCCCATTTTGATTGTAATTGTTTCTCATTCCTATGACATTTCCCCTAATAAATAATAATACTTGATGTAATATTTGATTTGATTTGATGAAATATTTTATAATTAGTAAACAAATGTTTATGTTTAACATATCTTTTACAACTTGTTCAGTAAGTTGCTGTCTCACCACTTTAATCATGACTGCAGTAAACCCTCAGTAGTATAATGGACTATTGAAATTATGGGCAAAATTCAATGCTTATTGCAATATACTATATCTGCAATATACTTTAGTGCTTTTTTTTTTATTATTTTTAACAGTATACCGATTTAACAGGCACATGTACTGTCCCTCCCTATAAGTCCGTTTTGTTAAGAGTTTACTGTACTTTACTTACTGAAACATAGACTGAAATTGTGTATCCTGAATTGTTTGTTGAAATGACTTCCCTTAATGAGTCATTATTTCCATACCTGTACTAGTATTAAGTACGTATTGGTTTTGATCTGCCTGAAATGTCTTGCATATTTAAACGTTAAAAAACATTGTAGTACTTAGTTATGTAATTCCCCAAAACAGCAACTTTTTTATTTTTATTATTAATTTTTGTGATATCTACAGTATTTGTGTGGTGTGTTTTAATGATGCTAGTAGTTTTTTATTGTTTGTTAATTTTTCTTATGTGGCTTGTATTTATTTTTATTGCTACAACCATTGAATGATCTACTGGGTTAAAAGCACTCTTCAGATTTCAAAATTATCTACTCTCAAATTACTGTAGATCATCTTACCTTACCTTCCATTTGCCATTTCTTGTTGACATTTAAATGTGCGGAGAGGGCTCATGTGACCCTGCTGGGCTGAGGTGGCTGGCTGTAGTTCTTATGTTGATATAGATACAAAGCTGTCAGTAGTTGATGGTTGTGCCTGAGTGCCCGAGTTTCGGTCATAATTCATTCCAGAAGGCTGCTCAAGTGCCATTACCGAACGAATTTACTCCCTTAAGGAATAATGTCACGTAGGTTAGTCTATTTCAGACCCCCAAAAATACACTTACAAAAGCACTTACAATATTACACTTACATAATTGTTCGATTTCCGAGGTGACCGAAACTCTGGGGTCCACTGTATATACTTTTTACCAGGTTGCTGTCTGCACTACTTATTGCACAAGCACTCCCTCTTTCTCATTGTCTCTAATTATATGGATGGTTGATTCTCTTTTATGTGTAATCCTAACTGCATGTGTAATGCAGTTAGTATTACACATGCTTCACCTTGAAGCATATCTAAAATTTCCACTTCAGTAGTGTCAAAGATTTGCATTTATTTTCATGGCACCTCTATCATCACTAGTATTCTTCTTAGGTACTATGATTAATATCCAGAGATAGGATGAGGTTATGAAAATATCTAAAATTGTAAAATAAACACTGAACAAGTAAGGCTTGCATTGCTTTCAGAAAACAACTGTATGCTCATGGAGTGTACTATCAATGGGTTTTTTCACACAGCATGCAATTTTACATGTACTTTTTCATTCGTGTTTAAATACAATTTGCATCACTTTATCAGAGGGCTTATTGTACTTTATTTAGCAAAACATGAAGATGAATTAGATAAACATTATTGAATTAAGTTTAGCTAAATGACCAATAACTAATTAACGGTTGTACAGGTACTGTATATAGATATAAAATGACTTTTCATCAATAACATATTTTTCAAAGGGCTTTATAATTAGTTATTTAGAAAATTTTATACTGTATGTGGATATAATTAACAACATGCTACTTTTTTTTTTTTAGCTTCTAGATAAAAATGGGCTTGAGACAGTGGCCAAAGCACTCTCCTCTGGGTGTTGGACCCTTAGTGAATCGGGAAATTTTGAAATATCAGGTTTTTTTGGAACATCTAATGTCCGTGGGAATGCCCCTCAGTTGACCCTAGCACAAGGAAATGTTCGCCCAGTCACTCAGGTTTCAGGTATGTATGACAAATTTACTGTACTGTGTACTGTATATTTTAAACCTTGAGAAACAGGTTTTCTTTGCTTTGTGCAAGATTTCAGTACAATGTATGAATTTGCTTATATATAATGACTTTGCCTGAAGTAAGAATTTCCTTTGTGAGTTTTATACAACACAAGTGCAGGGAGATACTAGCACTTTGTATGATGCTTTAATTTTTCCTCTTACTATAAGTGGTTGTTTAACATATATGATAGACAAAAAACATTTAATATTAGCTGGAGACTTCAATATCAACCTCCTCCAATCCAAAGAGCACAAGTAACTAGTCTCATCAGCAACACGTACAGTTGCAAATTATTAGCATAAGTAACCAAAGCTATGAGAATTACTGGGACTACTACATCATCAGTAGATCATATTTAAACCAAGACTACAGTGGACCCTCGGTTAACGAAAGGTCCCGTTAATGAAAATTTCGGAAAACGAAAGTTTTTTTCGTAATCGGTTAGCGAAAAATTCCTCGGTTACCGAAAGGTATTAGACGTGTCCGCCTGCTCCGCGCAAGCGCAGGACGCCAGTGAATCGTTGTTTACCATTGAGAGAACATTACCTAGTGCGCTCTTTCAAAGATTCACAATATATTTGGTGTCTTTTTTGGTGGTTTAGTTATTGCCACTGTGAAATAAGTCACCATGGGTCCAAAGAAGCTTCCTAGTGGCACCCCTGTGGTAAAGAGAGTGAGGAACACCATCGAACTGAAGAAGGAAATCATAGAAAAATATGAGAGTGGTGTACGTCTGAGTGATCTTGCCAGGATGTACAAGAAAAATCCATCTACTATCGGCACTATCCTGGCACAGAGAAATGAGATCAAGGAAGCTAATGTTGCAAAAGGGGTTAATTTGTTAACAAAACAAAGATCGAAAACAGTGGATGAGGTTGAGAAGTTGTTGTTGGTGTGGATCCATGAAAAACAGAGAGCGGGTGATAGTATTTCTGTGGCGATAATTTGTGAAAAGGCAAGGAAGTTGCACACAGATCTTGTGAAGACAATGCCTGGAACCAGTGGTGAGGCGAGTGATTTTAAAGCCAGCAAAGGCTGGTTTGAGAAGTTTAAGAAACGTAGTGGCATACACAATGTTGTGAGGCATGGTGAGGCAGCCAGCTCAGACAAACGTGCAGCTGAAAAATCTGTGCACGAATTCAAGGGGTTTGTAGTGGCTGAACAATTCCTCCCTCAACAAGTGTTTAATTGTGATGAAACAGGCCTGTTTTGGAAGAAAATGCCCAACAGGACCTACATTACTCAGGAGGAAAAGGCACAGCCAGGACACAAGCCTATGAAAGACAGGCTAACTCTTATGATGTGTGCCAATGCCAGTGGTGATTTTAAAGTGAAGCCTTTACTGGTGCATCACGCAGAAAATCCCAGACCCTTCAGGAAACACGGTGTTGACAAGAATAAATTGTGTGTGCATTGGAAAGCTAACACCAAGGCATGGGTCACTACGGAGATTTTCAAGGAATGGTTGACTGGAGTGTTTGGCCCTAGTGTGAAGAAATACCTCCTGGAAAAGAAATTGCCACTCAAGTGCCTCCTGCTACTGGACAATGCTCCTGCTCATCCTCACAACTTACAAGAGTTGTTGCCTGACAACATAAATTTCATCAGAGTGAAGTTCTTGCCTCCTAACACCACTCCTCTCCTCCAGCCCATGGACCAGCAGGTCATTTCCAACTTCAAGAAACTGTACACCAAAGCACTGTTTCAGAGGTGCTTTAATATGACCAATGACTCTGAATTGACCCTAAGAGAGTTCTGGAAAGAACACCTCAATATCGTGCATTGCATAGGCCTTATAGGTAAGGCTTGGGAGGAAGTGACTTCCAGGACTCTGAACTCTGATTGGAGACCACTGTGGCCGGATTGTGTCCAAGAGAGGAATTTTGAAGGATTTGAGGCTGACCCTGTGCCTGACGACCCTGTGCCTGTTGTGGAACATGTTGTGGAAGATATTGTGGAATTGGGGAACAGCCTGGGGTTGGAGGTGAGTGGTGAGGATGTGGAAGAGTTGGTGGAGGGGCACAGGATAGAGCTAACAACTGAAGAGCTGCAAGAGCTTCATCTGGAACAGCAACAGACCACAGCTGAGGTTATTGCTTCACAGGAAGAGAGAGATAAGGAGGTGCCTTCTTCAGTGCTTAAAAGACCAAGAAGGGAAGTAACCCCAGAGAGGGACTTGTCACCTGAAGTCCTTTTGGAGGGGGATTCCCCTTCCAACCACTAACACCTGCTCCAGTCATCATCTATATCTTCCAGATGCCTGCAAGTCTCTTCAATAAAGGTAAGTAAATGTTATTTTTTTTTATTTTGAGTGATTATTTTTTTGTGGAACGGATTAATTGTATTTACATTATTTCTTATGGGAAATAAGGTTTCAGATAACGAAAGATTCAGATTAAGAAATAGCTCCTGGAACGGATTAATTTCGTTAACCAAGGGTCCACTGTACATTGATTGGAATTTTTTTATGCTTATACAGGTCCGCAATCACAATTCCGGCATCATTAGGACCTGTAGTGTGCCAGATTATTGAGTTTGCCAGATTACAGAGTGGTTAGGTTAGAATACACTTAATAAAGTTAACTAACTTGACTTACACAAGAAAGTTCATTGAACATCGGCAAAAATCGAACATTTCTGCTACTTCGAGCTCAATTTCAAGGTATACTTTTCGTCGTGAAACCAATCAAAATCATATCTATTGCTGTAATACAGTGGACCCTCGGTTTTCGTGTACAGTGGACCCCCGGAAAACGTAATTAATCCGTTCCAGAGGGTTTTATGTAAACCGAAAATAATGTAATCCAAATCTATTTTCCCCATAAGAAATAATGGAAATTCAATTAATCCGTTCCAGACACCCAAAAGTATTAAAATAAATATTTTGGTACATGTATATATAAATTACAACTAATACATACAACAGTGTATTAACTTCATACTTACCTTTATTGAAGAGTTGTTGATGTGTGGAAGAAGGAAGGAGGGGGGAGGATGGAGTAGTATGCTAGTGTTTGGAAGGGGAATCCCCTTCCATTAACACTGTAGGTACCAAGTTCTTTTCTGGGGTTACTGGCCTTTTTCTTTTAATGCCACTAAGAACATAAGAACATAAGAATGGAGGAACACTGCAGAAGGCCTACTGATCCATACAAGGCAGGTCCGTATCAAAACCACCCCTACCCAAAACTACCTAAGAATTTACTCCCGTACCCACGACACCAATCAAACTCAGCCCTTCCCACTCATATATTTGTCCAATCTCTTTTTAAAGCTACCAAGGTCCTAGCCTCGATCACCCTACTCGGAAAATTGTTCCACGCATCCACAACTCTGCTCGAGAACCAAATTTATCCAACTTAAATCCATTATTTCTGGTTCTTACCTGGTTCGACACCCTCAGTACTTTAATAATATCACCTTTGTTTATGCCCATCATCCACTAGTATACACTTCGATGATATCTCCCCTTATTCTACGTCTCTCCAGAGAGTGGAGATTCAAAGCTCTAAGTCTATCTTCATACGGGAGATTCCTTATACAGTAAATCATTTTAGTCATTCTTCTCTGTATGTTCTTCAATGAGTCTATATCCATCCTGAAGTAAGGAGACCAAAACTGAGCGGCATAATCCAAATGAGGCCTCACTAGTGATGTATAGAGCTGTAAAATAACTTTTGGACTTGTACAAGAATGGTATACAATACCAACAAGATGAAATTAAGACACATGTGCAACATCTGGGGATCTTTATAGTAGACGTTTCGCCATCCAGTGGCTTTATCAATACAAAATTCTAGGACATAATTTGAAGAGAGTAGAACTATATACAAAAGATGAGGTAATCAGTCCCTCGGCCTTGGAGTTGGTGTGTTCAGCACCAGAGGTCACTGGAATCCTCTCTGACAAAAAATCTGTCCAGGGAGCTCTGTGTCTGGCGTTTCTTTAAAACATCCCTGAAATGGGACACCACATTGTCATTGTAAATGTTGCCAGCATGGCCTGCAACAGCTTTGTTAGGGTGATATTCATCCATAAAGCCTTGCACATCAGTCCATTTGGCACAGATCTCCCTAATCCTTGAAGAAGGCACCTTCCTCCATCTCTGTTCCTCCTCCTCTGAACCATTTTCCTGAACTGTGGTCTGTTGTTGCTGTTGCTGTTGAAGCTCTTGCAGATCTTCAGTGGTTATCTCTTCCTTGTCCTCCTCCACCAACTGTTCCACATCCTCGGTACTAACATCCAACCCCATGGACTTTCCCAGTGCCACAATGTCTTCCACAACAGGCTCAGGCTCAAGGTTCTAAGGCTCATCCCCAAAACCTTCAAAATCCCTCTCTGGGATACAGTCTGGCCACAATTTTCTCCAGGCAGAGTTCAGAGTCCTGGTAGTCACTCTCTCTCAAGCCTTACCTATAAGGTTTACACAATGCAGGATATTAAAATGATCTTTCCAAAACTCTTTTAGGGTCAAATTAATGTTTGTGGTCACTTCAAAGCACTTTTGAAACATTGCTTTTGTGTAGAGTTTTTAAAGTTTGAAATGAGCTGCTGGTCCATGGGCTGGAGGAGAGGAGTGGTATTAGGGGGCAAGAACTTCACTTTGATGAACTTAAACTCCTCCACAATTTGCTCTTCCAAGTCTGGAGGATGACAAGGAGCATTGTCCATTATCAGGAGGCACTTAAGTGGCAAATTATTTTCCTTGAGATATTTCTTCACACTGGGGCCAAACAGTTCATGGAACCAATCAAAGAAAATTTCCCTAGTGACCCATGCCTTATTGTTAGACTTCCACATCACACATAAATTAGCCTTGGCGACACTGCATCTCTTAAACGCTCAGGAATTTTCAGAATGATACACCCGCTAGCATTAGCACACAACATGAGAGTTAGTCTGTCTTTCATAGGCTTGTGTCCTGGCAGGGCCTTTTCCTCCTGTGTAATGAAGGTCCTGTTTGGCATTTTCTTCCAAAACAGGCCTGTTTCGTCACAATTGAACACTTGTTGAGGTTTGAATTGTTCAGCCTCTATGTACCCTTTGAATTCCTGAACATAATTTTCAGCTGCACTTTTGTCAGAACTGGCTGCCTCACCATGCCTTATCACACTATGTATGCCACTACGCTTCTTAAATCCGTCAAACCAGCCTTTGCTGGCTTTAAATTTGCTCACTTCAGCACTCGTTGCAAGCATTTTCTTGATGAGATCATCATGCAATTGCCTTGCTTTTTCAGATATTATTGCCTGCGTAACACTATCTCCTGCTAATTGTTTCTCGTTGATCCACACCAACAACAAAGTTTCCACATCTTCCAGCACTTGCGATCTCTGTTTTGTGATCATATTTGCACCTTTCGCAACAACAGCTTCCTTGATTTGATTTGCCTTGGCCAGAATGGCAGCGATGGTTGAATAGGGTTTGCCATAGAGCCTGGCCAGCTCAGCCACATACACTCCACTTTCATATTTTGCAATGATCTCCTTCAGTTCTACCGTATTTCTCACTGTCCTTACCACAGGCTGGCACTAGGAGCTTTCTTTGGACCCAAGGTGGCTTATTTAGCAGTTGCAGGCACTAAAAACAGTGGAAAAATGACAAAATGTATGGTATGAATGCGTGGGTGGCAGGGGGTGGAGCTCACTCGCGCTGGTAAACAATGGCACACTGACTGGATGGAGCGTTGTGCCATCCCAGGGCACGTGTACGTGTCCAAGACAAATATCGTTTTCCGAGCGGATTATCATTTACCGAACCATTATTTTTACGGAAAAATGTATCGTTTTCCGAATTTATCGTAATCCGGGGTATCTCCGGTTTCACTGATTTCAGCTTTCGCGCACTTTTTCCGTGGAAATATTGGCTCTATTTTCGTCGATTCTATGGAACCTGTCCAGTGCCCAGTGCTCATACAAAGCCCGCAAGCCCTCCCACACACATTCTCAGGCAGTGTAGCATTGTTTCTGGTTGAGTGAACATTATCCTGCGAGTTCATACAAAACATTTCTTAACAATCCATTTTTTGTGGCCCTTGATTATTGTGTGTGACTGCTAAATAAGCCACCATGGGCCCAAAGAAAGCTCCTAGTGCCAGTCCTTTGGTAAAGAAATTGAGGAACACCATAGAATTATAGAAAGAAATTGTAGCAGAGTATCAAAGTGGAGTTGATAAAGGCTATAGCACCAGCCAGCGATAAAGTGTAGCACTAACAGTGTAGCAAGTAAGTTAAGCGATTATGCGATAGAAAAATGATGACACGAAACTTAACTCCTCCATTGTTGCTTGAGGTATATAGGGGCACTGAGACCGACACTGCCCTCTGCAACCATCTCCTCCAAGATGAGTAAATATTTATTTATAAAGTGTAAATATTTCTTATTTATAAATTAAAGTGTAAATATTTCTTATTTATAAATTAAAGTGTAAATATTTCTTATTTATAAATTAAAGTGTAAATATTTCTTATTTATAAATTACGTACATTGTTTCAGTGTGAGTACTGGTGGTGGCTTCTGCTGCCTCACCACCACCACCACCACCACTATATGTATAGCTTATGGTCAGTGGCCCTTATAAACCCAACAACAATAACACTATCACCAGTCCTCACATTCGTAATGACATATTTAATTCATTCTAGAGTATATATCATGTTTCTATATTATTAATATTGTTTATTATGTCAGATGAACTGTGATAGATAAATAAGCCGTAGAGCTGATATTAGTGTCAAATTGAAGCATTTTGTCCTGCCTCCAAACAATAAACTCGCCTCCCTCTCTCCTCTCCGTCTTCCATACACCAACAAGAGTCGCCAATAAAGGTAAATGTGATGTTAAATGTTCATTTATACATGTTATTAGTGCTTTATATTTATTTGTCATTCTTTTCTGTATGTAAATCTATATTTAATTTAAAAAATTATTTTTTGTTAATACTCCTGGGTGTCTGAAACGAATTATGTAATTGCATTTACATTATTTCTTATGGGAAAAATGGTTTCAGTTTTCGCCGATTTCAGTTTTAGCCGATCCCTCTGGAACGGATTAAACACGAAAACCAAGGGTCCACTGTATATCTTCCATTCTATCAAATGAGACCAAAAAACGAGAATACAACCATAAAAACCATGCAAAATATATACTGCTAAGGGACGGCTAGTGACTGAGAAGTGAACTCCGTTATTTATGGTCCGATTTCTTTCATTTTTGGTGTACGTACATTAAGAAGCATCTTTCCATCATATAATTGCCCAAGTTTCAATAAGATAGCCTAACAAACAAGAATTTTTTTTTTTACCAAAAATCATATGGCAAGCCCAAGCCAGGTACTAGAAATAAGTCACTTTGACTTTTTGTGGGTTATCCTGGGTTCTCTACACATATGCTATGTATGATAATCTTTTTTTTTTTTTTTTTTTATTAACACATTGGCCGATTCCCACCAAGGCAGGGTGGCCCGAAAAAGAAAAACTTTCATCATCATTCACTCCATCACTGTCTTGCCAGAAGGGTGCTTTACACTACAGTTATAAAACTGCAACATTAACACCCTCCTTCAGAGTGCCGGCACTGTACTTCCATCTCCAGAACTCAAGTCCGGCCTGCCGGTTTCCTGAATCCCTTCATAAATGTTACTTTGCTCACACTCCAACAGCACGTCAAGTATTAAAACCATATGCCTCCATTCACTCCTATCAAATACGCTCACACATGCTTGCTGGAAGTCCAAGCCCTCGCACACAAAACTTCCTTTACCCCTCCCTCCAACCTTTCCTAGGCCGACCCCTACCCCGCCTTCCCTCCACTACAGATTTATACACTCTCGAAGTCACTCTGTCTCGTTCCATTCTCTCTACATGTCCAAACCACCTCAACAACCCCTCCTCAGCTCTCTGGACAATCGTTTTGGTAATCCCGCACCTCCTCCTAATTTCCAAACTCGAATTCTCTGCATTATATTCACACCACACATTGACCTCAGACATGACATCTCCACTGCCTCCAGCCTTCTCCTCGTTGCAACATTCATCACCCATGCTTCACACCCATATAAGAGCATTGGTATAACTATACTCTCATACATTCCCTCTTTACTTCCATGGACAAGGTTCTTTGTCTCCACAGACTCGAAGTGCTCCACTCACCCTTTTCCCCTCATCAATTCTATGATTCACCTCATCCTTCATAGACCCATCCGCCGACATGTCCACTCCCAAATATCTGAATACATTCACCTCCTCCATACTCTCTCCCTCCAATCTGATATCCAATCTTTCGTCACCTATTCTTTTTGTTATCCTCATCACCTTACTCTTTCCTATATTCACTTTCAATTTTCTTCTTTTACACACCCTACCAAATTCATCCACCAACCTCTGCAACTTCTCTTCAGAATCTCCCAAAAGCACAGTGTCATCAGCAAAAAGCAACTGTGACAACTCCCACTTTGTATTTGCTTCTTTATCTTTTAGCCCAACACCTCTTGCCAAGACCCTCGCATTCACTTCTCTTACAACCCCATCTATAAATATATTGAACAAGCACGGTGACATCCCACATCCTTGTCTAAGGCCCACTTTTACTGGGAAATAGTCCCCTTCCCTCCTACACACTCTAACCTGAGCCTCACTATCCTCATAAAAACTCTTCACTGCTTTCAGTAACCTTCCTCCTATTCCATACACCTGCAACATCTGCCACATTGCCCCCTATCTACCCTATCATACGCCTTTTCCAAATCCATAAATGCCACAAAAACATCTTTACCCTTATCCAAATACTGTTCACCTATATGTTTCACTGTAAACACTTGGTCTACACACCCCCTACCTTTCCTAAAGCCCCTTGTTCATCTGCTATCCTGCTTTCTGTTTTACTCTTAATTCTTTCAATAATAACTCTACCATACACTTTACCAGGTACACTCAACAGACTTATTCCCCTATAATTTTTGCACTCTCTTTTGTCCCCTTTGCCTTTATACAAAGGAACAATACACGCTCTCTGCCAATCCCTAGGTACCTTACCCTCTTCCATACATTTATTAAATAATAGCACCAACCACTCCAAAATTATATCCCCACCTGCTTTTAACATTTCTATCTTTATCCCATCAATCCCAGCTGCCTTACCCCCTTTCATTCTACCCACTGCCTCACGAACTTCCCCTACACCCACAACTGGCTCTTCCACACTCCTACAAGATGTTATTCCTCCTTGCCCTACACACGAAATTACAGCTTCCCTGTCTTCATCAACATTTAACAAATCCTCAAAATATTCTCTCCATCTTCCCGATACCTCTAACTCTCCATTTAATAACTCTCCTCTCCTATTTTTAACTGTCAAATCCATTTGTTCTCTAGGCTTCCTCAACTTATTTGTCTCATTCCAAAACTTTTTCTTATTTTCAACAAAATTTGCTGATAACATCTCACCCACTCTCTCATCTGTAGAGAAAATAGCTTTTTTGTTTCAGTTTTATGGTGCATTACAAGTGTACAGTATATCACAGTTAGTCCTGTGCTACATTCCATTTTCTCTAATTTAAGCCCCAAGACAGGGATAGAAGGATGGTACTTGTATCCCATATCCTCTTCATACCTCCGTCAAACCGCTCAGTGTTATGCCAAATATTATTCATTCTGGAGTATTTAACATGTTTTTATGTTATTTATGTTATTTATATTGTTTATTATGTCATATTTGATCAGTTGTGATAGGTAAATAAACCGTAGTGTTGATATTAGTGTAATGATAAAGCATATTGCCCTGCATCATGAGACTGAGCTTATGGCAACCGACAGTGGCTTCAAAGCCACCTTTTTTATGGACAATGTACTGTGTATGTGCTTTACACTAGTGATGTATCGGATATTTGCATCCGCATCCACATCTGTATTTCACAGCAAACAGATATCCGTATATGCATCCGCATCCGAAATCCGCGGAACATCCGCACAATTTCTTACATCCGCATCCGCATCCGTAAAATGAGTAAGACATCTGTATACACATCCGCATACCGGATATCTAAATTTTCACATCCGATACATCCCTACTTTACACAGCGAGAAGCATTTCTTTTATTCGTTGGAACCATGGCTAGGGCTAAAAGTAAGCAGGTTATAACAATAAATGGAGAAAAAGAAATTGGAATGACTTATGCAGCAAGTAGCGCCACCAAACAGTAGCAGCAGGTTGGTGTGGCGACCCTGGAAATTTGAAATTATGCTAACCGAGATTAGTGCTGAATAACTGATGGAACCGGATGACTAATAGCTGGATTTGTGATGGCGGACCTGTATTACCTACCTCGAACACTCCAAGTAGGAGGGTATTCCGGGGGTCAGTGTCCCCACGGCCCAGTCCTTGACCAGGCCTTCCGGTGGATCTGGGCCTGATCAACCAGGCTATTACTGCTGGCTGCACATAGTCCAACTTATGAACCACAGCCTGGCTGATAGGGTACTGACTTTAGGTATCTGTGCATCTCTCGAAGGCAGCCAGGGTTCTATATACCCAGTACAAAGTATTAACATGAATTGTCACAATACAGGTATCCCTCAACATTCACGTTTTCCACTTTCACGGGCTTCACACATTCGTGAATTCCTGGCCGCCAAATTCCCACCCACCAAATCATATTTAAGTTTCCCGCCACCCGAGCGTCCCTACTACCTTCCTTCCGACCCGGCAGCCAGCCCGCCCACCACTCACTCACTGAGTGTTTTCTTTGTTCATTATTTGTTGTTAAACTACAGTATAACATGTACAGTGAGCCCCCGGTTCTCGTCGGCAATCCGTCACAGAGGGCCCGTCGACCACCGGTTTGGTCGAACTCCGATTCTATTTTCCCCATAAGAAATAATGGAAATAAAATTAATCCGTCCCAGCCATCCAAAAGTATTAAAATAAAATATTTTTTAGGACTTTTTGACATTAAAATAAACACAATTTTATAAAAAAAATAAGAAATAAATAGTACAATAACATGTCACTTACATTTATTGAAGAGTTGTTGATGTGTGGAGGACGGAGGAGGGATAAGAAGGTGGTACCTGCTAGTGTTTGGAAGGTGAATCCTTCCATTAACACTGCAGGTACCAAGTTCTTTTGGGGTTACTGGCCTTTTTCTTTGAATGCTACACTCCTGCATGAATGCTACACTCCCTGCATGAATGCTACACTCCCTGCATGAATGCTACACTCCTGCATGAATGCTACACTCCTGCATGAATGCTACACTCCCTGCATGAATGCTACACTCCTGCATGAATGCTACACTCCTGCATGAATGCTACACTCCTGCATGAATGCTACACTCCCTGCATGAATGCTACACTCCCTGCATGAATGCTACACTCCCTGCATGAATGCTACACTCCCTGCATGAATGCTACACTCCCTGCATGAATGCTACACTCCCTGCATGAATGCTACACTCCCTGCATGAATGCTACACTCCCTGCATGCCTACTACACTCCCTGCATGCCTACTACACTCCCTGCATGCCTACTACACTCCCTGCATCCTTGCTACACTCCCTGCATCCTTGCTACACTCCCTGCATCCTTGCTACACTCCCTGCATCCCTGCTACACTCCCTGCATCCTTGCTACACTCCCTGCATCCTTGCTACACTCCCTGCATCCTTGCTACACTCCTTGCATCCTTGCTACACTCCCTGCATCCTTGCTACACTCCTGCATCCTGCTACTCCTGCATCCTGCTACACTCCCTGCATCCCTGCTACACTCCCTGCATCCCTGCTACACTCCCTGCATCCCTGCTACACTCCCTGCATCCCTGCTACACTCCCTGCATCCCTGCTACACTCCCTGCATCCCTGCTACACTCCCTGCATCCCTGCTACACTCCCTGCATCAATGCTACACTCCCTGCATGAATGCTTCACTCCCTGCATATTCTTTACCACAGGCTTGGCACTAGGAGCTTTCTTGGGGCCCATGGGGGCTTATTTAGCAGTTGCAAGCACTAAAAACACTGGAATAATGACAATATATATGGTATGAATGCGTGGGTGGTGCGTGGGTTGTGTTCGCTCACTTGTAAACAATAACACACTGAGTGCCTGGGCGCTCAGCTTGGCCACGGCCACACGCGTACGCGTTCGGGACGAATAGCCGACTCGCCGAACTCCGAGTGGCCGCCTAATACCGAGTCAAAAATATTGTAAAAAAATTTGTTGAACACCGATTTGGCCGAGCTCCGACGCCGTCGAACACCGGGGGTTCACTGTATGTAGTACTATATAATACAATATTTTACTATGTTTTCATGCATTTTATGATTGTTCATGGTTCAATAGGTTAAGGAAGCAGTAAGTAATGAATGTACTAAATAAAGGTTATCTATCTATTACTACATTTATTCCAAATCGATATCAGAAACATGATAAATACCCTAGAACTGTAATAAAGATGCTGAAATGAATAATATATTCCATATTATATGAGGGGTGAGAGAGCAGGCAGACTGCCACCATAAAAGATGTTTACATCAGGGTAAACATGCCTAAATGACTCTTGTTATAAGAACAAATGCAAAAATAGCATTTATTATTTTTAGAATAATAATAATTTATAATAATTGATCTGGAACACTTTAAATGTCATCAGTATTTGGTAGCTGACATTTAGAGCACTCCACAGCAATTATTTATTATTATTATTATTATTACTGAGAGCATATAGGAATGATCAGAGATATTCATTTTTCTTTTTAAACTTCAGTAGTCTTCTGTATAATAGGCACTTGTA
Organism: Cherax destructor; assembly: GCA_009830355.1. Taxonomy (NCBI): domain Eukaryota; kingdom Metazoa; phylum Arthropoda; class Malacostraca; order Decapoda; family Parastacidae; genus Cherax; species Cherax destructor. The sequence goes on from WNWK01004147.1 coordinate 21,853, forward strand.
TCTATAAACCTCAGAACTAAGGCATTCCATTTTTTTTCCTTAGATATTTAAGATACAGTGGAACCTCAGTTTTCGTATGCCCTAGTCTGTATGTAAAACTATAGTTATTCTCTTTAAAATATATTTTTTTTTTAATATTTCCCATAAAAAATAATGTAAATCCAATTAATCCATTCCAGACACCCAAAAATATTAACAAAAAATACATTTTATAGAGAATAACTATAGTTTTACATACAAACTAGGGCATACAAAAACCAAGGTTCCACTGTATCTGTTTGAGTGACACCAGCAATCCTGTCAGAGTGCACAATATTTAATAGGCTTCTGTTTCACAATCATTTGGGAGGATTGTAATACCTCAGACAAACAGATAAACAACTTTATTAATATAAAGTGGCATAGTGTACATTATACAGTTACTTTACAGAAAGTCCCTTGTTAAGCAAAGCATTTTGGTTTGTCTTAAAACTAACTTATAATTACTAGACAATGAGACATACATAGTATATGAGAACAAGAATAGTACTTAGTTTATATTATATTAAAGGTATTTAGTAATTTAATAAAATATTCTAATTAAAGATACTTTAAAGATGAAGCTAGCTACCTGAAAAAGGCCTTTCTAGTAATAAATGAGAGTTGAAGGAAGGATGGAACAAGAACAGGGACAATATTGGCCCTGAATGGCTGCTGTCTACTATTACAAAAACACTAGTTTTCACTTAAACACCATTACCTGCACACAGGTAGAATGCATTTTTCATGATCCTGTTACTAGTGTTGTAATAAGGGAGTGTTCGGGATAACAATAAACTCTACAATTTCTAATATTTAATATAATTCTATTAGTATAAAAACAGTCTTTATCTTTGGTATACCTTGCATACATAATCTTTGGTATCGATATCACATTTTATATATACAGTGGTCCCTCGTGTTTCGGTCATAATCCGTTCCAGGAGCTAGACCTTAACACAAATTACTCGAAATTCGAAACCTTATTTCCCATAAGAAATAATGTAAATACAATTAATCCGTTTCAGTCACCCAAAAATATTCACAAAAAATTAATTTTGTAAAGATTAACTATACTTTTACATACACAAACTAACATTATAACACAAAATAATAATAAATACATAAATAATAAATAACATTGACTTACCTTTATTGAAGAGAGTTGCTGGCATCTGGAGGATAGGGAGGAGGACAGGGGGAGGGGTTAGTGTTTGGAAGGGGAATCCCCCTCCATAAGGACTTCAGGTAACAAGTCCTTATCTGGGGTTACTTCCCTTCTTTTTCTTTTAATGCCACTAGGACCAGCTTGAGAGTCACTGGACCCCTGCCTCGAAAAATAACTGTCAAGAGTGCTCTGTTTCTGGCGCCTCTTTAACATTTTCCTGAAGTGCAACATGGCTCTGTCACTGAACTGGTTGCAGTGATGGCTTATTTCAGCTTGCTCAGGGTGAAATTGTTCAACAAAACTTTGCACATTGTTCCACTTGGAACAAATTTCCTTAATCCTCCTCCTGTGAATCAATTTTCCTAAATGTCGTCTGATGCTGTTCCTGATGAAGCTCTTTCAGCTCTTCAGTGGTTAGGTCTACCCTGTGGTCCTCCACCAATTCTTCCACATCCTCACCACTCACTTCCAACCCCAGGGATTTGCCCAATTCCACAATAGAGTCCACAACAGGCACAGGGTCAGCCTCAAATCCTTCAAAATCCCTCTTTTCAACACAATCCGGCCACAGTGGTCTCCAAGCAGAGTTCAAAGTCCTGGAAGTCACTCCCTGCCAAGCCTTACCTATAAGGCCTATGCAATGGATGATATTGAAGTGATCTTTCCAGAACTCTCTTAGGGTCAACTCAGTGTCTGAGGTCACTTGAAAGCACTTTTCAAACACTGCTTTGGTGTACAGTTTTTTGAAGTTACAAATGACCTCCTGGTCCATGGGCTGGATGAGAGGAGTGGTGTTAGGAGGCAGGAACTTCACTGTGATGAAACTGAACTCATCAGACAAATAGTCTCCCAAGTTGTGAGGATGAGCAGGAGCATTGTCCAGTAGCAGGAGGCACTTGAGTGGCAATTTCTTTTCCAGGAGGTATTTCTTCACACTAGGGCCAAACGCTCCAGTGAACCATTCCACGAAAATGTCCTTAATGGTGTTAGGCTTCCAATACACACACAAATTATTCTTGTTAACATTGTGTTTCTTGAAGGCTCTGGGATTTTCTGAGTGATACACCAGTAAAGGCTTCACTTTCAAATCACCACTGGCATTAGCACACATGAGAGTTAGCCTGTCTTTCATAGGCTTGTGTCCTGACAGTGCCTTTTCCTCCTGAGTAATGAAGGTCTTGTTTGGCATTTTCTTCCAAAACAGGCCTGTTTCATCACAATTAAACACTTGTTGGGGTTCGAATTTTTCAGTGTCTACGAACCCCTTGAATTCCTGCACAAATTTTTCAGCTGCACGTTTGTCTGAGCTGGCTGCATCACCATGCCTCACAACACTGTGTATGCCACTACGTTTCTTAAACCTCTCAAACCAGCCTTTGCTGGCTTTAAAATCACTCGCCTCAGCACTGGTTGCAGGCATTGTCTTGACAAGATCTGCGTGCAACTGTCTTGCCTTTTCACAAATTATCGCCGTGGAAATACTATCACCCGCTATCTGTTTTTCATTGATCCACACCCCCAACAACTTCTCAACCTCATCCACTGTTTTCAATCTGTTTTTCGTTAACATATCAACACCTTTTGCAACATTAGCTTCCTTGATTTCTTTTCTCTTTGCCAGGATAGAGGTGATAGTAGATGTGTTTTTGTTGTACATCCTGGCAAGCTCACTCACACGTAGGCCACTCTCATATTTTTCTACAATCTCCTTCACTTCGATGGTGTTCCTCACTTTCTTTACCACAGGGGTGCCACTAGGAAGCTTCTTTGGACCCATGGTGACTTATTTCACAGTGACAATCACTAAACCACCAATAAACACAACAAATTTATTGTGAATGTTTGAAAGAGCGCACTGGGTAATGTTCTCTCAATGGTAAACAACGCTAGACTGGCGTCCTGCGAGGCGCGCAAGCGCAGGCAGGCGGACAGGTCTGGTACGGACCGATACACGAGGGAATGACCGATACACGAGGAAAACATTGACCAAAAAAAGGGCTCGAAACACGAAATCACCGATATTCGGAATCACCGAAACACGAGGGATCACTGTACAAAGTCACACAAAGTAAAAGGTAATTATAATAATGTAACAAGTACATAAAAGCAATCATAAAACCTTAGTGCCTCCGTGCCATATGTCACTGCCACCTTCCTGTGTCTTATGACACTGCCAACCCTATTGTCATAACACTCAATCATCGTGTCAGTTAACACTTCCTTGTCACCGTGTTCTCAGACACACCATCTCTGTGGTACCCACGATACTTGACACACCGTCTCCGTGGTATCCACGACACCACCTTTTCACCAGTGTCATGACATTCAGTCTCTAAGGAAACCTTTGCACCTCGTCATTTGACACTTCAGCACCGAGTTACGCGACTCTTTCTAACTTGTGTCGTGTCACCTGACACTCCAGGTTACCACACCCTGACTTTTCCACAATGTTGTACTAAAGTATCCGTGTCACCTGACAAGTTCACGGGTACAACACACCCTGGCTTTAAACAATGCTTCTGTCCGTGTCACATCACACAAAGCTCACCAGGTACAACACACCCTGACTTTCCATACTTCTATCCGTGTCACATCACACAAAGCTCACCAGGTACAACACCCTGACTTTCCACGTGTCCTCTGACACACTCTCCATGTCGGTGTTTCCTGACGAGAGACGCACAGGTCCCTGAGCTAGAAGTCTAAGTCAGCAGGTGTCCACTCCAGCAGTCTGGTGAACACTCACAGGCCAGTCGATGTATGCCGTGAGACAGTCTGGTGAATACGTACAGTACTCTCAAAGGCCAGTAGATGTGTGAGAGTCTAAGGCCTTGTCACCAGCAAGTATATTCCGAAGTCAGGAGTACACTTTGTGAGAGTCTGGTGTACACTCTCCAGTAGGTGTATTCTGTGAGTCTGGTATACACTGTCAGTAAGGCCGGCTCAGCAGTCCAACATTGGGTTTGATGATGTACCCAGTGGTACTGCTGGCCGGCAGGTTAACTACCTAACCACCATATTGGTAGGAGGCCGCAACATCTACTAACCTACTACCCTACGTATTCTACCAGCTTATGTATTGACTCCTTTATTTTAACCCTTAAATGGTCCAAACGTATACAGTGGACCCCCGAGTTTCGTAAAACTTCACTCCTGAAGTCTGCTCAAGTGCCATTACCGAACGAATTTACTACCTTAAGGATAAATGTCACGTAGGTTAGTCTATTTCAGACCCCCAAAAATACTTTTCCACAAGCACTGACAATATTATACTTACATAAATGTACGATTTCCGGGGTTTACGAAACTCGGGGGTCCACTGTATATACGTTCGCACGCCCAGTGCCCCGAATGTTTTGAATTTTTTTTTTATATAGAAATAAGGAGCACATTTTTTTTAAGTGTTATAGGATAAAAAAAAAAATTTGGGTCAGTAGTTACCGAGATATGAGGCGGAGAAGTTGTTACTGGATGCTCACCTGACAGCAACAGGAGTCCTGCCGCTTGCAGAATCGTTGCCGATATACCTTTTTTTTCACTTTTTTTTATTATTTTATATAATTTTTATGTTCTCATAATCACAATTTATAGTAGTTCTTGTGATTTCATAGCCAATCTGTGTTCTGACACTAATATTAGGTACTGAAATTGTACTGAAATAGTAATAATAATGATAGTGCATAAAAATAATAATAATGATAGTGAATAATAATGATAATAATAATAATAATAATAATGATAATAATAATAATAATAATGATAGTGCATAATAATAATAATAATAATAATAAATAAATAATAAAAGTTCCCTTGAAGCATTGTAAGTTTTGTGTCGCTGCCTTATCTCATCTGATCTCCACTAATGATGACTGGTGACATTTCATGAGGGGTGAGCCGTAGTCTTATCTCTTCTTATCAGTCCAGTAATTACAGTGATGACATTTGACGAGCTTACACTGCTTCCCTTTATTTGTTACGCAAACCTGTCTGTATCTGTATCTGTCTGTCTGTCTTTCTGTCTGCCTGTGTGTCGTCTCCTTTCTGTCTGCTTGTCTCAGAGAGTAGCTCATGAACCAACTGGTATTACGCAGATGACAAGCACAGTATAACACTTTGTCTTGATTTTTTTAGTTATCCTAGGTAATTTACACTATGTATAATAGTATTTACATATGTGTTCCTGTGAGATAGAGACAGAGACAGATAGATACAGACAGATAGACAGCCAATCAGGTACCCAGCTGACCAGCCAGCTGCTGGCCAGCCAGGTGGCCAACCAGCTGTTTGCCAGCCTGGTCCCCAGGTAGGCAGGCAGGCAGGCAGGCAGCCAGCCTGCCGACATCACTTTCCACTTCAAAGGGGAGTGTTAATATGACAAGACATCAGTGAATCTATGGTGTTTGCCGCGCTGTTTGCTCTAGCTGGCCCTCAATTTAACTGGTGCTCCCACAAGGTACTAACATATATATACGTTTGGACCGTTTAAGGGTTAATAAAGTAAATTTTATTTCTATAAAGAATTTTATTACTGTTGGTACAGAAAATGTGATCTTATTGACATACTTTATAGACATCCCTTGGTTATGCAGAGCATTCCAGGCAGTTATTCATCTCAGTCTTTATAACTAAATATTGCTACCAATATTTCAGGTAGTGGAGGATCTGCCAACAGTTCACATCCAGTTACTCCTGAAAGGTCGCCAACATTCCAGCATGATAATTCCCAGGTGACAACACTTACAGAACTTGGTAAAAAATTGGTGGCTGCTGCTAAAGTTGGTAATACAAGCCAAGTTCGAAGATTAATGGCCATTGGAGCACCATTTGCATCAGATGGGGTAATTCATGCTATTTATATATTTAAATATTAAATACTGTTAGATTTTTATGATGGTTAACACATGAAAATACAGATGCAGTATAAACCCTGAAATATGTGTCCTTTGATATGAAGAGACAGATCAATGAGAAGTGGAGAGGAAGTAACACTGCATCAGAATTGAAGGCACCAAATTACCCTTAGTTTACAAACTTTATATAGGTATAGTCACGAGAAGATAACCAATCTCAGATGTATTTCTGTGCAACACGTTGTTAAATGAAAGGAGATCAAAACAGAAATCTGCACACAACAATGAAGCCTTAATGAAAAAGAAAAAAAAAAGTAGAGTGGCTGTAGCTCCTAGTAGGAAACCCTTAACCCATTAACTGTCCAAACGTATATATACGTTTTTACCGCTAGCGCTCTGACCTTGATTTTCCCCATAAGAAAGCATGTAAAAAAAAACTTATATATACGTTCGGAGCGCTAGCGGTAAAAACGTATATATATACGTTTGGACAGTTAATGGGTTAAAGGAGGTTCCTTGATGCTGGTGAGGGCTTTTGATTAAAGGAATTGGACTTGTGCTCCACTTCTTTTAATTGAATACCTTCCATACCTTGACTTGGAAGGTATGTAAATCCTATGAGAAAGTGTCTTTAACCCTTTCGTTGTCTCGACCCCTGAAATGTCCGTAATGTCCAAGAATTTAAAAAAAAGTTATTTTTTCTTATGAAATGGTAGAGAATCTTTTTTTGATGCTAATAAAACAAAAAAGTACGAAAAATTATGGAAAATTGACAAAATTATGCTTACTCGAATTTTGCTGCATCAGCGATATTTACATGTTGGCGATTTTGCTCACTTTGAGTTCTAATTTAGACCAATTACTTTATTGCAGTCAACCAAATTCTTAGCTATTTTGCTAGTATGTCTTCCATTTTGTTGATTGAGCACAAGAAATTGCCCAATCAACCATTTCAACTACCAGTAAAGTGATCAGAAATTGGTAATTTGGCCAGTTTTACACAAATTTCAAAATACGTATTCCAGTTTCAAAATAGGGCTTAGAATAAACTGCGGGAATTTCTGGCACTAAAACAACATTGCCTTCATTCATTAGTTATGTTCCCAGGCTTTACACATGAATTCCATTTTGATTTTTTATTCACATGAAGAATTTTTATTCACACAAAAAAATAGAAGATTTACTGTTATGCAATATTGTAATAATTCCATAAATAACATCAGCGCATTTATGAACGCATATTAGACCCACTAATTTATGTATATTGGACACGTGACGTGATTTGTTTACTCCTGAACACTGGCAAAAATCGAACACTTCTGCTACTTTGAGCTCAATTTTAAGCTATTTTCCTAAAGCCAATCAAAATCATCTCAATTTCTGTAATATATTTTCCATTTTATCAAATGGGACCAAGAAACTGAGAATACAACCATAAAAACCATACGAAAATACACTGCAAAGTTGCAGTTTTAAACCAAAAACATGGTCACATTTTTTTTCTCATGCACTGCGTGCTGCAGGATTTTTTTTATGGTGCACACTTATCACATAAACCCATTCTCTCAGATCTTGGCCCAAATTGACCACTCACAGCTTATCTGAGTGAGCTGAGCTCATGGCAAAGCACTACAGCACTGACAGTGACTTCAAAGCCGTAGTACTACGGCACAGTCAGCGAAAGGGTTAAATCACTGACTGATTTTGCCTAATTTTATTTTTAACATAAAAAAATGGGGTTAATTAAATCTGTATTTATTCCCAGTTGTGTCAAAAGTCAGTCTAAACAAATATTTAATAAACTACTATATAATTAAGTCCTATGCACCTTAAGGGTGTATAGGAGAGAGGGAGATTACTTCCCAGTAAAAGTAAGCCTTAGACAGGGATGTGTAATGTCACCATGGTTGTTTAACATATTTATAGATGGGGTTGTAAAAGAAGTAAATACTAGGGTGTTGGGCAGAGGGGTAGGATTAAATTATGGAGAATCAAATACAAAATGGGAGTTGACACAGTTACTTTTCACTGATGATGCTGTGCTTTTGGGAGATTCTAAAGAAAAGTTGCAAAGGTTAGTGGACGAGTTTGGGAGGGTGTGAAAGTGAACATAGATAAGAGTAAGGTAATGAGGGTATCAAACGATTTAGAAAAAGAAAAATTGGATATCACATTGGAGGGAGGGAGTATGGAAGAAGTGAATGTGTTCAGATATTTGGGAGCTGACTTGTCTGCAGATGGGTTTATGAAGGACAAGGTTAACTATAGAAGTGATAAAGGAAAAAAAAGGTGAGTGGTGCTTTGAGGTATCTGTGGAGGCAAAGAAGGGAATGTATGAGAGTATAGTGGTACCAACATTAATGTGGGTGTGAAGCATGGGTTGTAAATGCTTCAGCAAGGAGGAGGCTGGAGGAATTTGAGATGTCGTGTCTAAGGGCAATGTGTGGTGTAAATATGCAGAGAATTTGTAGTGTGGAAATTAGGAGAGTGGGAGTTACTAAAAGTATTCAGAGGGCTGAAGAGGGTTGTTGAGTGGTTGGTCATTTAGAGGATGGAACAAAATAGAATACTTGGAGAGCATATAAATCTGTAGTGGAAGGAAGGTGGTAGGGTCATCCTGGAAGGTTGGAGTGAGGGTAAGTAGGTTTTCGAGGGCTTGGACTTCCACAAATGTGCGTGAGCGTGTAGATAGGAGGAATGAGACCTATGGTTTTGGGACCTGAAGCTGTTGGAGTGTGAGAGGATTATGGATCAGAAAACCGGTTAGCCTGACTTGAGCCCTGGAATGAAGTACAATGCCTGCACTTTAAAGGAAGGGTTTGGGGTATTGGCTGTTTGGAGTGACATCTAAACTGTCATATTTGAGCGCCTCTGCAAAGACATTGATTTTATGTGAATGATGGTGAAAGTGTTGAACAATGATGAAAGTTTTTTTTTTTTTTTGTGTCATCCTGCCTCAGTAGGAAATGGCGGACGTGTTAAAAAAAATTAAGTCATTAATATTTATTGCTTTTGACCTCATCACTTTTAGGCTCAAGCATTTGATTGAACATTTTCTTGATTGTAATTCATATTGTTTCATATTAAAAGTTAAATATTTTATTAAGTTTCTTCACTAATAATAAATGTCAACAGCCCATTGGAATGACTCCTCTTCACTTGGCTGCACAAAATGGGCATTATGAAACCTGTGATCGTCTTTTGTGTGCTGGTATGAACAAAGATGCACGGAACAAGGTACAGTATGCTTGCATCAGTCAGTGCTTGCTATTTTATAGGCTATATATTTTTAACAACCGTATTCAGAAATTAGAGTACAAGCGGTCCTCAAGTAGAGAAGCATGTTTACTCCACCAAAATTAGGCAAAATGTCATACTGTATGTACTAGAGTATGTACTAGGTAGGGGGTCGACGTATTCATCAGTAATACTCTTGAAAGGTTGAAACCCTCACATATTGTGGGCCTGCAACACACTAGATTTCTATTTCTTTGGTGCATCAAGGGAAAAACCATTTTCCACCTTTAAATATACAAATAAATTGGATAACATCCAATAGTGTTATTTGTTCTGGACAGGGTTTAGGGAGATCCAGTCGGGCTCCAGGAAGACCTGGCCAGTGTCCATAGAGACCTGAACAAGTTCCAGGAATACCTGGCCGTGGTCCTGGGAGACCCAGCCGGGCTCAAAGGAAACCTGGTCAAGCACTGTTAAAAAGAGTTCTAAGCCTTTCTCCTTCTTTTGGTTAATTTGTGTTAAATTAAATTAAAGTTAATTATCTTAAATATACATTATACACCACAAATAACCAAAAGCATTACAAGTTCATGAATGTGGTGGACAATGCTTTCTTCTCTCAGTTTATTTACATTACAGCAATGGTTCACAAATAACAACGTTTCGGTTAGACTTTGACCATTCACAAGTCACACTGACAGTGAAGGAGTGAGCCAGTACACATAAAGGAGGGGGACAGGAATGGGAGAAAGAAAGAAAAAGTAGTAGTGGTTGAGGTAATGCTAGTAGTGGAGTAGTAGTAAAAGTAGTAGTGGTACTACTAGGCAGGAAGGCCAGCCTGCCTACCTGGCCTTCCTGCCTCCCTTTGAACAATGAAGCTAAAACCATGGGTACCATAGTTTTAAAAATAGGAAATATGCAAGTGAGAAAGGTTAGGCCAGAAAGCCTACTGCAGTGCTTCTCTATTTTTATGTTCAATGTGGCAACTGCAGTAATCACTTGTTATATAAAGAAAGTGACAGAAGAGGTCAGCATGACCTACTGGATATAAATTTTAGTATGCAGCCTCTCCTCACTTAGCAACGTACTCGTTTACCAATGCCTCGGACTTACAACGGGCTCTGACCAGTATTCATACCTAAATAATGTGTATTAGAGCTGATTTCTTCTATTTTGTTTAGTATTTCAATATACAGTAAACTACTGTATAAACATTTAAAAATACTATACCAGAAATGTTATAAATGGTGCAAAGGTGACATTAAAACAATATCAATGATGGTTGACACAAACTCATTCCCTTTATAGTATGCTCCTCACTTAGCAACGAATTCGTTTAATGACGTGGTCTCAGGAACAGAACTCCGTCATTAAGTGAGGAGAAGCTGTATTTAAAGTGGAATATGGTTACTGAGTTTAACTTTTACCTTAATGCATAAAGGAATCTAGTGTGTGATAAGCCATCAGTATATGTACAAGAATTTCAGTTAAAGTGTTATGCATGAATTGGCTGACCCCCGATCTTTTACTTAAAAAGTCTTGTATGTGTACTGTAATTTTAAACAGTTTATTATGTATACAAACATATACATCACAGTTTTCAGGCTTTTACACTTGTGATCAGTATCACACACTTGTACCAGTGTACAGTAGTCGATCATCAAACTGATCATCAGGATTCCCTGATAACTTCTTCATAATGGCAATGTCTTGTTGAAATCATTTGCTGTGGGGTTCTATTTCACAGAAACTGTATATGTTTAAGTAAAATTAAGTTCAGATTAGAATTCAGCTTCCCAAAATTAGTTAGGAAAATGTTTTTACATATGAACTGAAACCTGTGTTGACCACTGTAATCATTAACCCTTTGACTGTGGCAACCCTCAATCCTGAGTGCCATTCTGTTGTCGCAAAATATTTGAAAAAAAAAATATTTTTCTTATCAAAATGTTAAGATTATTTTTCTGATTGTTTTTATCCTAAAAACAGATTTTTGTCATCAATACTTACGGAGATATGGAGGTGTAAAGTTGGCAGAAAATAAGCCGTGTATGGCAACAGCGGCGACTGCCGCTCACTCAGTAAACATTTGTTTACTTCCATTCGTAGATTTCTTGTTTTTTTCACTATTTTCTTTTTTTACGTAACTTATGTGGCCTGTGAGACCAAGGTAAGGTGCAATGTATATATATACATTCGTTGTATGCAACACAATAATAGCATAAACATTAGTATCTTTATATTGTTTACAAAACTTGTTTACACAAATGAACAATACAAAAAAATCTTTATTACTATTGTTCTATAATATATATACAAATGTACAGTCACTGGACATGTTCATAGACGTTCTGCAGCTTGTGGAACTCTTTGAAACATGGTTCTATGCACAGTGGTGTTTTACATTCCTCACACATAAAACGAGTGTCTATGCATTTTTGTGGGCGTTTTTTTGTATATGCACAGACAAAACATCTCTTCTGAGCAGTTTTCTTCAAAGTAGTAGCAGGCAGTTGTGTTAGGTAGTTATCCTAGGTTGATGGTCGTCTGGGTGATCATTCCTCCTTCCTTCCTTCCTACATCCTCCTCCTCCTCCCCCTCCTCCTCCACCTCACCCCTCCTCCTCCACCCTCCCCCCGCCTCCCCCCTCCACCACCTGCCTCCTCCTGCCCCCCTGCCTCCTGCCCCGCCTCCTGCCCCTCCCCCCACCCTCCTACCTGCCTCCTCCTGCCCCTACCTCCCCCCTACCTCCTACCTACCTACCTCCTCTCCTCCTCCTCCTTCCTTCCTTCCTTCCTACATTCCTTCCTTCCTTTCATCTCGTCCTTCCTTCCTTCCTTCCTTCTGGTTTCTATATATACAGTGGTACCTCGAGTTACGATATTTTTTCGTTCGAGAATGCTATTCAAGTGCCATTACCAAACGAATTTATCCCCATAAGGAATAATGTAAAATAGACTAGTCCTTTTACACCCCCAAAAATATACTTACAAACGCATTTAAAAAAATAAACTTACATAAAAGGGCGATTTTGGGGACCATCGTAACTCGAGGTACCACTGTACGCATATATAATCACTGGACACTTCATAGAATTGCTATTAGCTTCTGGAAGCTAGTTGTTGTTTCTGGGTCGTCATTCCTTCCTTCCTTTATTCCTTCCTTCCTGCCTACCTTCCTTCCTGCCTACCTTCCTGCCTACCTTCCTGCCTACCTTCCTTCCTTCCTGCCTACCTTCCTTCCTTCCTGCCTTCCTTCCTGCCTTCCTTCCTGCCTGCCTTCCTACCTTCCTTCCTTCCTACCTTCCTTCCTACCTTCCTTCCAACCTTCCTTCCTACATGCCTTCCTACATTCCTTCCTTCCTACATTCCTACCTTCCTTTCATACTGTCCTTCCTTTCTTTCATCTCCTTCCTTCCTTCCTTCCTTCTGGTTTCTATATATACACATATATAGTCACTGGACACTTCATAGAACTGACATTTAGCTTCTGGAAGCTGGTTGTTGTGAGTGTGTGGATTTGTAAATATGGTGAGTCAGGGTGCGGCTGCTGTCAAAATGACATATTATACCACCACTCACCACCCTCTGCCTGTCAACACCCATGGGGTCCCAAGCTCTTCTTCCCCACAGTCCTCCCTACCTACTTACGTACCTACTTACGTACCTACTTACTTACCTACTTGCTTACCTACTTGCTTACCTACTTGCTTACCTACTTGCTTACCTACTTACGTACCTACTTACCTACTTGCCTACCTACATACCTACTTGCCCACCTACTTACCTACCTACCTACCTATTTATTGCCTACCAACCTATTGCTATTGTACTATAATATATATATATATATACACATATATAATGACTGGACACTTTCCATCAACTTCCCTTAGCACTTGAAGTTGTGTGTGTGGACATATAAATTTGCTGAGTCAGGGTAAGCCAGCTGTCAAAATGACATATTATACCATTACTCACCACCCTCACTGCTGTCAACCTGTCAACACAAAAGGGGACCCATGTATTCCCCACAACCTCCTTCCTAGCTTCCTTTCTTCCTTCATTCCTTTCTTACTTATTTCCTTCCTTCCTCTCATCTCTTCCTTCCTGCCTTCCTTTCTTCCTTCATTCATTCCTTCCTTTTTTTTCGTCCTTCCTTCTTCTCATCTCTCCTTCCTTTCTTTCTTTCTTCTTTTTTTCCTTCCTTCCTCTCATCTCTCCTTCCTTTCTTTCTTTCTTCTTTCCTTCCTTCTTTTCCTCCTTCTTTCCTTCCTTTCATCTCTTCTTTCCTTCCTTCCTTCCTCTCATCTCTTCCTTCCTTCCTTACTTTCTTTCGCTTTTCCTTCCTTCCTTCTGGTATCCTGGGCATTGCTTTCGGTCACAAACTCCTCAAAACCATGAAATTTATCTTCAGAGACACTTCCATCTGTGTTAGAGCTATCACTGAGGAAGAGAACAGTCCCAGATGCGCCAAGGAGTCAGATAATTCTTACGGCTAGGCATGCTGAACAAGGACTACTGAAATGGCGTTCCCACAATGCACCACTGGCTGCCCGATTTTTATACTGACCACTGACCACACAGACCCATTCTCTCACATGTAGGCCTACCAGCTTTCTCCGTTTGATTTGAGGTCGCTAGAATTTAGGCGTATAGATACGTCGAAACAGGGCTCGTAAGACGTATATACGTATAGGCCAAACAGTCAAGGTTAATGTACTGCTAATTATAAATTTGACATTAACCCTTTCAGGGTTTTGAGCTAGTACGTACTGCACACTGCACAGACCCATATCTCACATGTCCTACCAGTTTCTCCGTTTGATTTGATCTAATTTAGGCGTATAGATCGTCGAAACAGTGGCTCGTAAGACGATATATTTATTCCGAAACAGTCAAAGGGTTAATGTACTGACTAATTATAAATTTGCACATTAAAACAAGGAAGAGATTGAATTTTTAATAAAAATAGTCTTACATATAGATAAGGCATGGATAAACACTTGTGCATTGTTTAGAACATTTATTAATGGAAACATCTTGCCACAAGTGGCTTCAGTCTTAATACATAGTAAGCAAAAAATAGGGTCTTCAGTGGTGGTCTGGGACAGGTGACACGTGGCAAGGGTGTAGTGGGGCTGTAGCATGTGACAGCTGATTTTGGTAAGGATACTCTGTTGGCTAAGAGTTGGGTAACACTGAATCTTCCAGATTTTGGGGGTATTGTTGCAATTAAGGAGGATTCCATACATGTCTGCCTTCATTGGTCACTTTCTCAAACAACTGATTAGGTTTTGCTTCATTTTGTGAGGTGCATGATTGTCCTTGTGTTCCACAAGGTTGTTGCAACAGTCTTCCAGGTAACAGCATATTCGTGGAGTCAAATTTCCAGTGATCTATCAATTTCTCCTAAGTGCTTTTTATCGCATCCCCACCTGGTATAACAGATACTCCTGAGCTGGTAATAGAGTAGCTCTTATGTTTCTGCACCAGGTTTTTGACTGATAACGAAGAGTTGCTGGCTGTTTTAACGAGTTGGTTGTTTAGTGGGTTAGCCACATATAAATAAGCAGTATTAATAGACTAGGATTTAAAACTAGTACAGTGGAACCTCGGTTTTCGTTTGTCCCCGTTTTCGTTGATTTCAGTTATCGACGACTCTTTTCATCAAAATATCGTCTCCGTTTTCATTCCTCACCTCGGATTTCGTCCGCCATACCATGTTCGCTTGCCGTGTGCACACAAAGCCTCCTACGCACACATTCTGAGTCAGTGTGGTGTTATTTCTCAGTGAGTGAACATTACCCTGCGTGTTCATACTAGACATTTCGTAATAATCTATTGTTTTTTGTTATTGTTTATTGTGTGTGACTGCTAAATAAGCCACCATGGGGCCAAAGAAAGTTCCGAGTGCCAGTCCTTTGATAAAGAAGGTGAGAAACACAATAGAATTAAAAAATTCAGCAATTAAGAACATTTGTGCAAAGTGGAGTGAAGTGCAAAGTTTTGTGTAGAAATATCACCCTAACAAAACTGTTGCAAGCCATGTCTGCAACATGTTCAATAACAATGCCTTGTCCCATTTTAGGCAAATCTTAAAGAGGTGCCAGAAACAGAGCTCTCTGGACAGATTTTTTGTGCGACAGGGGTACAGTGACTGAAGCTGGTCCTAGTTCCAGTAAAAGGCAAAGAAGGGAAGTAACCCTGGATAGGGCCTTCATACCTGAAGTCCTTATGGAAGGGGATTCCCCTTCCAACCAATAATCTCTTCCCTCTCCCCTCCTCGCTGTCTTCCATACGCCAACAAGAGTCTTCAATAAAGGTAAGTGTGATGTTGAATCTTCATTTATCATTAAAATTAGTCATTAATATTTATTTCTCATTGTTTTCTGTATATAAAACTATATTTATTCTCTATAAAATGTATTTTTGGTTAATACTTTTGGGTGTCTGGAACGGATTAATTGGATTTACATTATTTCTTGTGGGAAATACTGCTTCAGTTTTCGTCGAATTTGGTTTTCATCTGACTCTGGAACGGATTAAAAACGAAAACCGAGGTTCCCCTTTATTGTTAATACATTCAGAATAGCTCTTACTTGTTATTTAACCTTATTTGTATTACTGTTTGTCTTGCATTTGCCTAATTTTATGTACTAATAAAGTCTCATTTTATTTATAGAAAAGAATTCTCTCTATCTTCATTCTGATCTCTCACTCCTCCTAACCATATTACAGTAAATAATATTTTTGTTTCTGTAAAAAAAATAATTTAAAAAATATATTTTTTTAACACCGGTTGTTTCCTACCAATGTAGGGTGGCCTGAAAAAAAAAAACTTTCATCATCATTCACTCCATCACTGTCTTATTGCTTACACTACAGTTATAAAACTGCAACATTAACACCCCTCTTTCAAAATGCAGGCACTGTACTTCCCATCTCCAGGACTCGAGTCCAGCCTGCTGGTTTCCCTGAATCCCTTCATAAATGTTACCTTGCTCACACTCCAACAGTACATCAAGTCCTAAAAACCATTTGTCTCCATTCGCTCCTATCTCACACGCTCATGCATGCTTGCTGGAAGTCTAAGCCCCTTGCACACAAATCCTCCTTTGCCCCCCTTCCTCCAGCCTTTCCTAGGCTGACCCCTACCCCGCCTTCCCTTCACTACAAATTTATACACTTTCGAAGTCATTCTATTTTGTTCCATCCTTTCTACATGTCCGAACTACCTCAACAACCCCTCCTCAGCCCTCTTGATAATAGTTTTGATAATCCCACACCTCCTAATTTCTAAACTACGAATTCTCTGCATTATATTCACATCACACATTGCCCTCAGACGTGACAGCTCCACTGCCTCCAGCCTTCTCCTTGTTGCAACATTCACCACCCATGCTTCACACCCATATAAGAGTGTTGGCATAACTATACTCTCATACATTCCCCTCTTTGCTTTCATGGACAGTTCTTTGTCTCCACAGACTCCTCAGTGCACCACTCGCCTTTTTCCCCTCGTCAGTCCCATGATTCACCTCATCTTTCATAGACTCATCTGCTGACACGTCCACTCCTAAATATCTGAATACATTCACCTCCTCCATACTCTCTCCCTCTAATCTGATATCCAGTCTTTCGTTACCTAATTTTTTGTTATCATCATCATCTTACTCTTTCTTATATTCACTTTCAATATTCTTCTTTTATATACCCTATCAAACTCATCCACCAACCTCTGCAACTTCTATTCAGAAACTCCCAAAAGCACAATGTCATCAGCAAAGAGCATTTGTGACATCTCCCACTTTGTGTTAGACTCTCTATCTTTTAACCCCACACCTCTTGCCAACACCCGAGCATTCACTTCTCTTACAACCCCATCTATAAATATATTGAACAACCATGGTGACATCACACATCCTTGTCTAAGGCCTACTTTTAATGGGAAATAATCTCCCTCTCTCCTACATTCTCTAACCTGAGCCTCACTATCCTCGTAAAAACTCTTCACTGCTTTGCAACATCTGCCACATTGCCCCCTATCCACCCTGCCATACGCCTTTTCTAAATCCATAAATGCCATAAAAACCTCTTTACCCTTATCTAATTACTGTTCACCTATATGTTTCACTGTAAACACTTGGTCTACACACCCCCTACCCTTCCTAAAGCCTCCTTGTTCATCTGCTATCCTACTCTCCCTCTTACTCTTAATTCTTTCAATAATAACTCTAACATTCACTTTACCAGGTATACTCAACAGACTTCTTTCTTTCTTTCAACACGTCGGTCGTTTCCCACCGAGCGGGTGGCGAAAAGGAAAACAGTTTCTCCTTTTACATTTAGTAATATATACAGGAGAAGGGGTTACTAGCCCCTTGCTCCCGGCATTTTAGTTGCCTCTTACGACACGCATGGCTTACGGAGGAAGAATTCTGTTCCACTTCCCCATGGAGACTCAACAGACTTATTACCCTATAATTTTTGCACTCTTTTGTCCCCTTTGCCTTTATGCTCAGGAACTATGCATGCTCTCTGCCAATCTCTAGGTACCTTACCCTCTTCCATACATTTATTAAATAAAAATGCCAACTACTCCAAAACTATATCCCCACCTGCTTTTAAAATTTATATCTTGATCCAATCAATCCCAACTGCCTTACCCCCTTTCATTCTACCCACTGCCTCATAAACTTTCCCCACACTCACAATTTAGCTCTTCCTCACTCCTACGAGATGTTATTCCTCCTTGCCCTATACACGAAATCACAGCTTCCTTATCTTCATCAGCATTTAACAATTCCTCAGAATATTCCCTTCATCTTCCCAATACCTCTAACTCTCCATTTAATAACTCTCCTCTCCTATTATTATTTTTATTAAAAATTGGCGATTCCACCAAGGCAGGGTGGCCGAAAAGAAAACTTTCATCATCATTCACTCCATCACTGTCTTGCCAGAAGGGTGCTTTACACTACAGTTATAAAACTGCAACATTAACACCCCTCCTTCAGAGTGCCGGCACTGTACTTCCCATCTCCAGAACTCAAGTCCGGCCTGCCGGTTTCCCTGAATCCCTTCATAAATGTTACATTGCTCACACTCCAACAGCACGTCAAGTATTAAAACCATATGCCTCCATTCACTCCTATCAAATACGCTCACACATGCTTGCTGGAAGTCCAAGCCCCTCGCACACAAACTTCCTTTACCCCTCCCTCCAACCTTTCCTAGGCCGACCCTACCCCGCCTTCCCTCCACTACAGATTTATACACTCTCGAAGTCACTCTGTCTCGTTCCATTCTCTCTACATGTCCAAACCACCTCAACAACCCCTCCTCAGCTCTCTGGACAATCGTTTTGGTAATCCGCACCTCCTCCTAATTTCCAAACTCGAATTCTCTGCATTATATTCACACCACACATTGACCTCAGACATGACATCTCCACTGCCTCCAGCCTTCTCCTCGTTGCAACATTCATCACCCATGCTTCACACCCATATAAGAGCGTTGGTATAACTATACTCTCATACATTCCCCTCTTTACTTCCATGGACAAGGTTCTTTGTCTCCACAGACTCCGAAGTGCTCCACTCACTTTTTTCCCCTCATCAATTCTATGATTCACCTCATCCTTCATAGACCCATCCGCCGACATGTCCACTCCCAAATATCTGAATACATTCACCTCCTCCATACTCTCTCCCTCCAATCTGATATCCAATCTTTCGTCACCTATTCTTTTTGTTATCCTCATCACCTTACTCTTTCCTATATTCACTTTCAATTTTCTTCTTCTCCTATTATTATAGATATATTAAACAGTATACAGTGGAACCCCGGTTAACGAACACCCCGGAAATCGTGCAATTATGTAAGTATAATATTGTAAGTGCTTGTGGAAGTGTATTTTTGGGGGTCTGAAATAGACTAACCTAAATGATATTTTTAAGGAAGTAAATTCGTTCGGTAATGGCACTTGAGCAGGCTTCTGCAATGAATTTTTTTCGTTAACCAGGGTTCCACTGTATAGTACAAAACTATTTTGCTACTTTTATCAATCATTGACAGGTAGAGAAAACTCCTCTACATCTGGCTGCTATGGAGGGTCACACTGATATTGTATCTTTACTTGTCAAGACTGGAGCCAACATTAACGCCTGTGATATGGTAAGATTTTCCTACAGGATTTAATTTGTTTTTCATCTTGGAACTCAAGTACAGTGGACCCCCAAGTTTCGGTCACCTCGGAAATCGAACACTTATGTAAGTTTAATATTGTAAGTGCTTTTGTATGTGTATTTTTGGGGGTCTGAAAGGACTAATCTAATTTACATTTTTCCTTAAGGTAACAAATTCGTTTGGTAATGGCACTTGAACAGCCTTCTGGAATGAATTATGACCGAAACTCGGGGTCCACTGTACATGACAATTGTTGATACCTTGTTATTTCTGGGAACTTCCCTCAGAACATGAGAGCCCTAGATAGTTCTATCTTAAAATTATATTCTAACCTGTCTTCTTTCTTGTATAATCTTCATGGGACATTTACTGTATGTACTCTTTTATACTTATTTTCCATGATGCTCGTTGAGTACCAATTTTCAGAAACCTCTTATTTGACTCCTGGATATTTGTGCAGTCCTATCATCCATAATTTTTTTTAACTTGCTATTGTTCTCTCACATCTTCCACACACACTTCATTATTACTTAATCTTCTTTTTGATGTACCCAGGAAGGAAGTACTGTCCTGCCATATAGGTGCAAAACAGAGACCTGTTATTTGTTTTACACACTGGCAAGAGTCCTGGTCTTTATCTTGTAAATATGTAAGATGTCAGATAAATCTTGCTACTGTACTATTACTTACACCCAGAGTACACTACACTTGCAGTTGTACCTGTTTATGTATGTATATACACATTCAAGTTTCCTTCTAATTTTTTACTTCTTGCTCATGTTGCAATTCCTTTCAATTCCATGGGAAAGTGGATTTTAATTTTTCTTTATTCAGCAATGAGTATCTTAGAAGGTAACAGAAATGCATGGAGAAAGGGCTAGGAACCCTTACACCCCTCTTTTTATTCATTACTAAAAAAGGCAATTTTAAAATTGGGTTATTTGAATTTGCATGGGTGTAATATAGATAGAATTTATTATTAATGTTATGGCATGTTCTGGCACCGAGTGCAAAAAAGCTAAATGGGGTGTATCTGAGGAAACAAGAGCTAAAGGAGGAGTAGTGGTAGTTTTAAATAATAAACTATGGATAGAAAAGTGAGGGTATAAGTCTTTAAATTCAATATGTATGTGGATTAGAATAAAGGCAGGAAGTGAGAAGTGGGTTATAGTAAATGTTTACAGACCTGGAGGGGAGAGAAGTGAAGAGGGAACAGAGATTTTGGGAGGAGTTAAGCAAGTATTTAGAGTATTGAAGTAAGAGAATAGTTGTGAGGTACCTAAATGCTCAGGTGAGACTGTTGTAGATGGCATAGTGGGTAAGTTTGGCATACCAAGGGTAAATAATAATTGGACCTCCTAATTGAATTATGTATAGGAAGAGGTTTGATAATAGGGAGTACTGTACCTGTTTTAAGAAAAAGAGGATAATAACTATATAAGAAACGATACAGGGTGTTATGACAGCACTCTCGATAAAATGTTTTTGGGTAGACGTCTGGATGTGCATGTTTTTAGAGGGTCATCAAATATATTTGATCATTATTTAATAGTAGCTACAGTGAGAGTAAGAGATGTATAGAGTACAAGGAGAATGGCATCAGTGAGAGAGAAGTGAAAGGGAATGAACGAAAGGAGATGGGGAAAGATATAAGCAACTATTAGTAGAAAAATGTACTACTAATGAGAGTACAGGTAATGAGGAGGAGGTTGAAGAGGTATGGGGGTAGATTTGAGAGTGCAGGGCTAGAGTGCAGCAGTTCAAGGGTATAGGAAGGTGAGTGTGGATGGGAAGAGGAATAATTGGTGGAATGATGAGGTAAAGAAGCTGGTAAGGAAGTGTAAGTTAGCATGTGAGTGGTTTTTACAATGTAGGAGTGATGTATGGAAGACAGAATATATGGAGAGAGAAAGAGCTTAAGAGTGATGAAGGATTGCAAAAGGAGAGCCAATAAAAAAAGGATGAGGCATTTATCACCAGATTTTGCTCATAATGATAAACAGTTTTGGAATGAGATTGGTATGTATGTATTACTTGCTACCAGCAGTATTTAGCTTTTTATTTTATTTTATTTATTTTTTGAGTGACACAGATTAGCTCTCTTATGCTGTAATTTTCTAAGAAAAAACTTGGTGAATGGTTCAGAGAACCAACAAGTTGATAAATTAGACACATATGCAACATTTGGGTATCTTTAATGAGGAAACGTTTCGCTACACAGTGGCTTCATCAGTCCATACAAAGGAGAGTGGTGAAGAACAGGAGGAGTTTGAGGTAATCAGTCCCTCAGCCTAGAGTCGATGTAATCAGTTCATCAATCTTGAAAAGAATACAGCATATGTGCGAAGAAGTGGCTTATATACTGTAGGCAGGAGAGGTGCAGCAGTCGTAGGTGGTATCATATTTGACAAATGTGGAAGTAGGTCATGCCCAAGTGTTAGGCAAGTGAAGAATTCCCTGTATTAAGATCCCAAGATGTTGCTGTGTCAGACAGGAATGTAGATGAATGGTTCAGAGAACCGACAAGTTGATAAATTAGACACATGTGCAACATTTGGGTATCTTCTACATTCCTGTCTGACACAGCAACATCTTGGGATCTTAATGCAGGGAAGTCTTCACTTCCCTAACCCTTGGGCATGACCTACTTCCACATTTGTCAAATGTGATACCACCTACGACTGCTGCACCTCTCCTGCCTACAGTATATAAGCCACTTCTTCTCACATATGCTGTATTCTTTTCAAGATTGATGGACTGATTACCTCAAACTCCTCCTGTTCTTCACCATTCTCCTTTGTATGGACTGATGAAGCCACTGTGTGGCAAAACGTTTCCTCGTTAAAGATACCCAAATGTTGCACATGTCTAATTTATCAAGAAAAAACTTGACTCCCTTTGCTGAGGTAGTTAAAAGATCCTCACACAGTGTGAAAGCTTGGGAAGCAAATGGACCAGGCAGTTCAAAATAAGAGGCAATGCTAGATAGGGAGGTGAAAGTGCTGGGAAGATGGAGAGAATATTTTGAGGACCTGTGCAATATTGATGAAGTAAAGGGGCATTGATTTCATATATTGGACAGGGAGGAATAACATTTTAGAAGTAAGGAAGAGCTTAGATGAGAGAGTGGGGAAAGTACATGAAGTAATAAGCAGAATATAAGGGGGTAAAGCATCTGGAGCAGATGGAATTAAGACAGACAGTAAAAGCAGGTGGGAATATTGTTTTGGAGTGATTGGTTCAATATATGCATGAAACAAGGGAAAGTACCTAGGGATTGGCAGAGTGCATGCATAGTTCTTTAAAGTATTTATTACTTGTATCCTGTTTTTACCTATGCTGTTCACTCTTTCTCTAGTCTTCATTTCACACTTGATGAATGGAGGAAAACTTTATATATTCTGTTACCTGGTAAATTCTTCCTGTTTTTATGTTGTGGAATTATACTGAAGAGAAATTTGGCTTACTCTGCAGTAAATATTTGTTTGCTTGTGAAAACACTAGAGGAAGTATAGTATTGTCTTTTACCTACTGATGGTCATTGAACACTTAACTTTTAATTTAAAGCTGCAGTACACTTTACATTACTAACAGTGCCTTATTCATAGTTTATCAGCTTGAATATTAGAGTAATAAAAATTTACCAAACCTTTCTTTTCAAGTACACAGTTGGCCATGTGAAACATATATACGTATTCTGTAACTGCATAACACAAAGACCTCATGCAAAGCATTGTAGCTAGCACTTGCCCTGAGATGCTGATGTGCCCTACTGGTGCATAATCTGATTTTTTCTCATTGTCTTTAATCTTTTAGAATAAGTTTTTTTTTTTTTTTGGCCATGATTTTCCAATGACTGCATGACAATGTCCCAGATTGACCTAAGTCATCTTTGTAAATGCTGCGGTTGCTGAAGTAAAAAGTGGTGTGGCATATTCCCTAATTGATGGGTGTTATTTTCTGCTATAAACTTTAACCCCTTGAGGGTCCGTGCTGTAGTTCTTCAGCTTTGAAGCTAGGGTCAGTGCAGTAGTACTACGTCATGAGCTCAGCTCACTCAGATAAGCTGTGAACAGTAAATTTGGGCCTAAATATGAGAGAATGGGTCTGTGTGGTAAGTGTGCACCATATAAAAAAAATCCTGCAGCACACAGTGCATAATGAAAAAAAACTGTGACCGTGTTTTTGGATTAAAACAGCGACTTCGCAGTGTATTTTCGTATGGTTTTATGGTTGTATTCATGGTTTCTTAGTCTCATTTGATAGAATGGAAGACATATTACAGAAATAGAGATGAATTTGATTGGTTTTAGGGATGAAAATAGCTTGAAATTGAGCTCAAAGTAGCATAAATGTTCAATTTTTGCCGATGTTCAAGAGTAAACAAATCACATCACACGTCCAATACACATCAACTGGTGAGTCTGATGTGCATTCATGAATGCACTGATATTATTGATACAATTATTGCAGTATTGCATAACAGTAAATCTTCTCTTTTTTGGTGTGACTAAAAGTTCTCTGTGAATAAAAAATCAAAATGGAATTCAGATGTAAAGCCTGGAAACATAACTGATGAACAGAGGAAATGTTATTTTAGTGCCAGGAATGCCTGCATTGTTTATTCTGGACCCTATTTTGAATATGGAACATTTTGAAATTCGTGAAATTGGCCAAATTAGAAATAGTTGATTGGGCAGTTTCTTGTGCACATTTGATAAAATGGATGGCATACTAGCGAAATACAGTGTAGCTAAGAATTTGGTCGCCTGGAACAATGTAATTGGCCTAAAATAGGAGTCAAAGTGGGCAAAATCGCCAGTGTGTAAATATCACTGACACAGCAAAATTCGTGAAAGTGTAATTTCATCAATTTTCCATCATATTTTGTACTTTTTGTTTTATTACCTTCAGAAAAAGATTTTCTACCATTTCATAAGAAAAAATAACAATTTTTTTTTTTAATTCTTGGACTCTGTGGACACTTTTCAGATTGGGAATCTGGACCCTCAAGGGATTAATACTAGAAGGCATTAAAAATTTAAGGAAATTTCTTGCATCCAGTAGCTCTGAAGAACATGGAGTTCCCAGTTAGTTGAGGACCTCAGAGATATAGAAAAATGGTACAGTTAGGGGTTCTCTTATTTGGATCTAGGACAGCATTTCTTATCATTCAGTGAATATTGTTTGTTCATAAGATTTAGTATACAGCCTCTCTTAAAGAATAGAGAAGGGGGTGCTCTGATGCTGATGAAGGGCTCTTGATTAAAGGAACTGGATACAGTATAAACCTCCCTTAAATCAAATCTGATTACTTCCCGTTCCCCAAGCACTGTATGTCTCTTATAGTTTTAACACTTCCCCATGAATATAATACTAGTATTTAACCTTATCAGGAATCACAAGTGTGTCACATTAGTCTTTTTTTTTTTTTTTAAAGCAAGGTGAAAAAGAAGAGTAAAAGGATTTCAAGAAGAAAATACAAGAGGTGGAAAATAAAAGTAGAGGATTATGTAAAGAAAGGGCCCATTGAGAGTTAAATTAGAATAGAAAAGGCTGGAAGGATATGTTTATACTGTATTAAGTTTCATGGTGGCCTTATTTTTTCTGCTAGTGCCCTTCAAAGGGCTTATATGAAATTGGTTTATAGGTGATTTGGACAGGCAGGTTGATAGATGAGGCACCATTAGGTAGCATAACCTTGAGATTTTACTGTTTTGTTTACCCTCTCATGTTCCTGGAGGAATGATGCTACAGGTAGAAGACAGATTTTATAGTAATGTTTTTTTTTAAATAAAGGTCATTGTACCTGTAGGAGGCAGGGGAATTAGGATTTCTTTTTATGAATTAATTTTTCCAATTAAGTTTGTGAGTTTAAAGGTAAAATATATGGATTGCCATTTGTTTATAAATGATTTACAGTAAGCATTCAAAATACATATGAGAATTAGGAAAAGTTGTAATTTCATCCATAATAATAATTTTGTTAGTAAATGAATTAATAAGAATTTTTGTTTCAATGGGCAATGTAATAAATAATTTATTTCTTAACAGTTAAAAATGACAGCTCTGCATTGGGCATGTGATAGAGGGCATGCCTCAATTGTTAGATTGCTGCTGAAGCAACATGCTCAGACTGATATAGCTAACAAGTAAGTAGAAGTCTTGTATTGAAGTACAATATAGGTAATTATGACATGCATCTTTCATAGTGGAAAAATAACTATTTTTACTTTTGAAATTTTGTATGCTGTACTTCTCAATTCACTATATTTTAGCATTTCATATTTTTTAGAGGTTTATTTTTTTTTATGAGCTTAAAAATTTCAGATAATTTAAAATCAGTAATCAGTGACATCGTAAATGTAAAGAATATGAATAAAATTGATCTTGGGTTGTCCTTTCTTAAATATTTAATTGTTTGTTGGATTTCAGCTATTTTCATTTCTCTTTTTTTTTTTTTGTGGGGGCATCAATCAACTGTATGATGCCTCCCCAACTCCATGTATTCTTCTGTATTTGTAATCTTAAATTGTTTATTGGGTTTGCCTCCACTACTTCCTAGTGCATTTCATACATTACCCTCAAATTGAGGAAAATTTTTTTTTTTGCTCACTTGTTTGGGTTAATTTGCAATTTTGCAAACAGCATCCTTATCCACCCTCTATGTACAATACTATTAAATATCTTGTATATTGTAATCATGTCCCAATGTACTTTGATTTCTTCAGCATTGTTAAACTTAGTTCTTTAACCCTTTCAGGGTCCAAGGCCATTTTTGTAAGGGTTGCACCAGTGTCCAAGAATTTAAAAAAAAAATCTTATTTTTTCTTATGAAATGGTAGAGAATCTTTTTCTGAAGGTAATAAAACAAAAAGTACGAAATTTGATTGAAAATTGACGAAATTATGCTCTCGCGAATTTTGATGTGTCAGCGATATTTACGCATCGGCAATTTTGCCGACTTTGACTCCCATTTTAGGCCAATTACATTATTCCAGTTGACCAAATTCTTAGCTATTTCACTAGTATTACTTCTATTCTATCGATTGAGCACAAGAAATCGCCCAGTCAACTGTTTCAACTCCAAAATAAAGTGATTGGAAATTGGTAATTTAGCCAATTTAACTCAAAGTTCAAAATATTCCAATTTCAAAATAGGGTGCAGAATAAACAATGCAGGCATTTCTGGCACTAAACTAACATTTCCTCTGTTCATTAGTTACGTTTTCAGTCTTTACAAATGAATTCCATTTTTATTTTTTATTCACATAATGAATTTTTATTCAAACCAAAAAATGGAAGATTTACTGTTATGCAATATTGTAATAATTGTACAAATAATATCACCACATTTGTGAACATATATTAGACCCACCAGCTGGCGTGTATTAGATGTGTGAGGTCATTTGTTTACTCTTGAACATCGGCAAAAATTTAACATTTCTGCTATTTTGAACTCAATTTCAAGCCATTTACAGTACTAAACCCAATCGAAATCATCTCTATATCTGTAATATATCTTCCATTCTATCAAATGAGACCAAGAAATCGCAAATAAACTATACAAAGTATACGAAAAAACACTGCAAAGTCGCTCTTTTAATCGAAAATTGCAGTTTCAGTTTTTTTTCTATCATTATGCACTGTGTGCTGCAGGATTTGTTTTATGTAGTGCACACTTACTACATAGATGTATTCTCTCATATCTAGGCCCAAATTTGCCGTTCAAAGCTTATCTGAGTGAGCTGAGCTCATGACGTAGAACTACGGTTTGGACCCTGAACTCAAAGCCGTAAACCTATGGCACGGACCCTGATAGGGTTAAGTCTGTGATCAAAGCTCAAATCTTTTATTTCATGAAACAGTTTGCTCATAAATTTCTTTGACTGCTTAAGCTTTCTTAGATGCTTAACCCTTAAACTGTCCACACGTAGATCTACGTTCACTCGCGTACTGCTCCGAATATTTTGATTTTTTTTTTAAATGAAGAGCGCATTTTAATAAACAGGATAGGCTAAAAAAAAAAAATTTAGGGCCAGTACTTACCGAGATATAAGCCCGACAAGTTGGTGCTGGATGCTCACCTGACGGCAACATCAAGTCCTGCCGCTTGTAGAAATATTGCCGATATACTTTTTTTTTCTAGTTTTTATTTTAATTTATATAATTTGTATGTTCTGATAATTACAATTTATAATAGTTCTTGTGATTTCATAGCCAATCTTTGTTCTAACACTAATATTAGGTACTGAAATAGTACTTAAATAGTCACAATCACACCAACAGGTGAACATTTTCACCTGCCTTGGTCATTTACTATTGTCTATAAATATATACGAAGTATTTATAGATCCCAGCAATGTTTTGGACATCCTGGAATATATATGAAACTCATTGAAGAATGGTGTAATGACAATTGTCAGATAACTACTGATAATTCAGTGACATTGATGAATGAATGTGTGCAGGAAACCCTCGCTTTGTTTTCACTGTCTGTATCTGTAAATCTGTCTGTCTATCTGTCTGTCTATCTGTCTCGCTCAGCTTATCTGTCTTTCTGTCTGCCTGCCTATGTGTGCCTGGAGTATAATATGAAACTCCTTGAAGAATGGTGTTATGACAAGTGTCAGATAACACTGACAGCCCAATGACATTGATGAATGTGAACAGGGAACCCTCTCTTTGTTTCCACTGTCTATCTGTCTGTCTGTGTCTGTCTGTCTAGCTCTGCTTATCTGTCTTTCTGTCTGCCTGTGTGTGTGTCTTTCCATCTGCTTGTCTCAGTCTCAGAGTGTGGCTCATAACCCAACAAGTATTATACACGATGCAGAAGTGACTATGCGTATTACTTGCCAGTCATGCTTATTATGTCTTACATCTACAAGCATTGTATAGCACTTTGCCTGGACTTTTTGGGTTATCCTAGGTAATTTACACTGTATAATAACTGTACTTATGTGTACATGTGAGAGAGAGAGAGATATTACAGATATATATAGATAGACAGAGATATAGGACAGATAGATATAGACAGAGAAACAGCCAGAGACAGCCTGCCGAATACATAAGAACATAAAAAAGAAGGAACACTGCAGAAGGCCTACTGGCCCATGCAAGGCAGATCCATGTCACCCCCCCAGCTTAGAACAATGACCCACCTAGTCAGGTCACATCCTCTGAAGGAAGGAGCACAGCATCTGACTTAGTAGCACAAGCTAGTCAGGTCCAACTCACACCCACCCACAGCCACTAATGTATTGATCTAACCTATTTTTACTTTCCTCTTATAAGGGGAGTGTTAATGCGACATGACATCAGTGAATCCCTGGTGTTTGCCACACTATTTTCTCTAGCTGGCACTCAATTGAACTAATGCTCCCACAAGGTACTAAGTGGTCCCATATTTTTTTAATACTGCGCACACTGAGTACGCAGACCCATTCTCTCATGTCTAGGCGACTCAGGCCTATCGCACTAAATTTGAAGGAATGAAAAATAAAACGTAGATCTACGTTCGGAGTAGTACACGTACAAACGTATATCTACGTTTGGACAGTTAAAGGGTTAAAAAGGTGTGGATTCCATTCCAGTGCTGTATTGTATGATATATCTTACTTAGAATGATTCCTTGTTGTGAGGTTCTTAAGGGCTCCTGGTTTACCATATACCACTGATGTTACCTTGTTTATGTGAGCTTCCAGTGATTATGGTGTGATGTCCATCACTAGATTTTTTGCTTTTTTTTAACCCCAACACTAGCAGCAGGTTTCTTCTCATCTCATATGGTAGTACCAGCCCCTTTTTTTCCTCCCATCTTCATCACTGCAGTCCTACAGCTTTTTGCAGTCCTCTTTATTCTTCTTTTATATTATGCAACTGCAATTATTGACTTGAATACAGTAGATCGTCATTTAGCACGAGATTATGTTGCACGTTATGGGTATTGCACGATTGAAGAATTGCGGCAAATTATTATCTAACACAACGTAAAAATGATATTACACGGTTCACGGGAGGGTAAAAAAAAAAATGAGCCCGCAGATCCTTCACAAACCATCCCACTATAATTCTATTCACTCATGCGCAAGTCCCACTCAAATAAAATCGTGTGTGTGGGGAAGTACCCTGGCTGATGTGTGGGGAAGTACCCTGGCTGGTGTGTGGGGAAGTACCCTGGCTGGTGTGTGGGAAGACCTGGCTGGTGTGGAGACCTGGCTGGTGTGGGGAAGTACCCTGGCTGGTGTGTGGGGAAGTACCCTGGCTGGTGTGTGGGGAAGTACCCTGGCTGGTGTGTGGGGAAGTACCCTGGCTGGTGTGTGGGGAAGTGCCCTGGATGGTGTGTGGGGAAGTACCCTGGATGGTGTGTGGGGAAGTACCCTGGCTGGTGTGTGGGGAAGTACCCTGGATGGTGTGTGGGAAGTAACCTGGCTGGTGTGTGGGAAGCACCCTGGCTGGTGTGTGGAAGACCCTGGCTGGTGTGTGGGAAGACCCTGGCTGGTGTGTGGGGAAGTACCTGCTGGTGTGGAGCCTGGCTGGTGTGGGGAAGTACCCTGGCTGGTGTGTGGGGAAGTACCCTGGCTGGTGTGTGGGAAGTACCTGGCTGGTGGGGAAGACCTGTGGTGTGTGGGGAAGTACCCTGGCTGGTGTGTGGGAAGTACCTGGCTGGTGTGTGGGGAAGTACCTGGCTGGTGTGTGGGAAGTACCCTGGCTGGTGTGTGGGAAGTACCCTGGCTGGTGTGTGGGGAAGCACCCTGGCTGGTGTGTGGGGAAGTACCCTGGCTGGTGTGTGGGGAAGTACCCTGGCTGGTGTGTGGGGAAGTACCCTGGCTGGTGTGTGGGAAGTACCCTGGCTGGTGTGTGGGAAGTACCCTGGCTGGTGTGTGGGAAGTACCCTGGCTGGTGTGTGGGGAAGTAACCTGGCTGGTGTGTGGGGAAGTACCCTGGCTGGTGTGTGGGGAAGTAACCTGGCTGGTGTGTGGGAAGTACCCTGGCTGTGTGTGGGGAAGTAACCTGGCTGGTGTGTGGGAAGTACCCCGGCTGGTGTGTGGGGAAGTACCCTAGCTGGTGTGTGGGAAGTACCCTGGCTGGTGTGTGGGGAAGTACCCTGGCTGGTGTGTGGGAAGTACCCTGGCTGGTGTGTGGGGAAGTACCCTGGCTGGTGTGTGGGAAGTACCCTGGCTGGTGTGTGGGGAAGTACCCCTGGCTGGTGTGTGGGGAAGTACCCTGGCTGGTGTGTGGAAGACCCTGGCTGGTGTGTGGGGAAGTACCCCTGGCTGGTGTGTGGGGAAGTACCCCTGGCTGGTGTGTGGGGAAGTACCCCTGGCTGGTGTGTGGGGAAGTACCCCTGGCTGGTGTGTGGGGAAGTACCCCTGGCTGGTGTGTGGGGAAGTAACCTGGCTGGTGTGTGGGAAGTACCCCTGGCTGGTGTGTGGGAAGTACCCCTGGCTGGTGTGTGGGGAAGTACCCTGGCTGGTGTGTGGGGAAGTACCCTGGCTGGTGTGTGGGGAAGTACCCCTGGCTGGTGTGTGGGAAGTACCCTGGCTGGTGTGTGGGGAAGTACCCTGGCTGGTGTGGGGAAGACCCCTGGCTGGTGTGTGGGGAAGTACCCCTGGCTGGTGTGTGGGGAAGTACCCCTGGCTGGTGTGTGGGGAAGTACCCTGGCTGGTGTGTGGGGAAGTACCCCTGGCTGGTGTGTGGGGAAGTACCCCTGGCTGGTGTGTGGGGAAGTACCCTGGCTGGTGTGTGGGAAGTACCCCTGGCTGGTGTGTGGGGAAGTACCCTGGCTGGTGGGGAAGTACCTGGCTGGTGTGTGGGGAAGTACCCTGGCTGGTGTGTGGGGAAGTAACCTGGCTGGTGTGTGGGGAAGTACCCTGGCTGGTGTGTGGAGGGGAAGTACCTGGCTGTGTGTGGGAAGTACCCTGGCTGGTGTGTGGGGAAGTACCCTGGCTGGTGTGTGGGGAAGTACCCTGGCTGGTGTGTGGGGAAGTACCCTGGCTGTGTGTGGGGAAGTACCCTGGCTGGTGTGTGGGAAGTACCCTGGCTGGTGTGTGGGGAAGTACCCCTGGCTGGTGTGTGGGGAAGTACCCTGGCTGGTGTGTGGGGAAGTACCCTGGCTGGTGTGTGGGGACACGGCTGGTGTGGACCCTGGCTGGTGTGTGGGGAAGTACCCTGGCTGGTGTGTGGGGAAGTACCCCTGGCTGGTGTGTGGGGAAGTACCCCTGGCTGGTGTGTGGGGAAGTACCCCTGGCTGGTGTGTGGGGAAGTACCCCTGGCTGGTGTGTGGGGAAGTACCCCTGGCTGGTGTGTGTGGGGAAGTACCCCTGGCTGGTGTGTGGGGAAGTATCCTGGCTGGTGTGTGGGGGAGGCTGGCTTTGTTTACGGGCTGACGCTGCCCTCCAACCTTCATTATCTATGTCATATTTTTATTAATTTTTGCGTCTTTATCATGCTGCTACGTTATTTATGTTATACCTAATATTATTCTGGAATAAATATGATAGATAACTTATTGATAGTAATAATAAGTACGTATTATTATACAATATTTTAGTGCGGTGAGCTCAAACCTCCACACGCCATGATGGTCCGTGAGTAACTGAGCTGAGAGAGACTGCTATCCCGTTTCCCTCATAGCCCTGCCAACCCTCCACCACCCCTATATAATATCAGTTTTTATTAATTTGTGCATCTTTATCCTGCTTCTACGATAGTTATGTTATACCTAATATTATTCTGGAATAAACATGATAGGTAGATAACCTTTATTGATAGTAATAGTATTATTTTACAGTACCTTATAGTGCCGTGAGCTAACATGGCGTGAGCACCATGATGGTCCATGCGCAACTGAGACACTGCTCCACCTTCACCCTCTCAGCCCTGCCCACCCTTCAATACCTATATGTCAGTTTTATTAATTTATGCATCTTAATCATGCTTCTTTATTATTTATGTTATACCTAATATTATCCTGAAATAAATATGATAGGTAGATATTATTTATTGATAGTAATAGTATAATTATACAATAACAAATCTAGAAGCAGTGCTTTGAAACTGGGTCTAGACCAGCTGATGATGTCTTACCATCAGCTGTATAACATACTGCAGGGTAAAAGAGACCAGAGATCTATTACAGCATTTATGCACACTCCAATACAACCATTGACTTTAGTACCAGAACCTCTACCATCCACTTTTGCCGACAACCAACAACCATCCACCTCAGCCCAGTAGGGCCACACCATCCATATCCACTCTCTTCACAACCATCCACAAACATCATTACCCACAATTTAAGGTAAGAAATACTGTTATTTCTATTGCATTTGTAGTCTTAAGCAGTAATATATCACAACAATGAACTACAATTACATATTCACCTTCAATTTTTGCAAGATCTGTTGGTTTAAAAAAAACTTGTTTGGCTTTTTGGGGACTCCCAGGAACGTAACCCTATTTTTCCCATAAGTTCTTTTAATTATGTAACAAAATTATCTAACACGACATTTTCAGGAACGTAACTACCGTGCTAAATGACGATCTACTATATATAAACCTCTTCATGTACATTGTTAATGAATATTAAGAGAAATATAGGTGAAAGTACTAAACCATGGTTAACTCTGCTCTTCCCCATCATGAGATTTCTTGTACTGTGATTGACTTGTTTCTCAAGTACGGTACTTGTTTTCTTGTTTTATACACTGGAGTATCTTGATTTGCTCTTGTAATCTGTTAATAAGTCACCATAAGGCACCATTTCAAAGATTTCCTAACAGTTTAGGAATATAGTCCAAAACTACATATCTTATCCTCATCTTAGTTTTGTCATACTATCATAGAACTCATTAATTTTGTGAAGCATAAATTCATTTCCCTGAATCTATGCTGCTGGTGCAGGAAAAACTTGTGCTTTCTATGTGGTGTTACATAGTTTTCTTAGCCTCTTCTCATCACTTTACACCTCTAAAGGGAGGGTTCTTAATATTAGCGAGGGGCTCAATCTAAGGAATTGGACTTGTCTCTAATTCCTTGAATTGAGTTTGAAAGCCTTCCATTACCCCAGGTGCTGTATCCTATGGGTTTAGTGCTCCTATGGCTTTATTGGCCATTTTTAGTTTTGCTGTATTTCTTTTTGCCTTCAGTGTGATGCTGTATATCATTGCTGAATGCATCAAAGACTTCTTTATCCCAAGCCCAGCCTTGGGCTGGGTGCTCGGAGTGAAAAACTCTCGAAACTCATCAAAAGTACATCTCTCATCTTAATCAGATAGAGATTATATTCTCTCTCATGCTGAACTCTTGAAATGTTGTCAGGTGTTAAGGTAAGGTGTAATTGTTGAATTGAGTTTTACCTATTTCTACTGAAAAGACTGAGGTATTGAAGTAATTTAATACTCAAACCTGTTTCTTAACAAGCATGCATGCTTGTCTGGATGATTTGAGAACTGGAGAGAGAACAGTTGTTTCTGAATGTGCTGTACATTTATTTTTCAGTAGAACAAAGGATGGACCATCAAAATTTATATTTCATAGGAAGAAAGTAAGTTATAATAATATTTAGTTATTGAATATTATTTATATTTATTTTATAGATGAATCAAAGGGCTTCTTGCTAAGGTACTTCACTAGGAAGATACAGTGGTACCTCGAGTTACGATATTTTTTCGTTCGAGAATGCTGTTCAAGTGCCATTACCAAACGAATTTATCCCCATAAGGAATAATGTAAAATAGACTAGTCCTTTTACACCCCCAAAAATATACCTACAAAAGCATTTAAAAAAATAAACTTACATAAAAGGGCAATTTTGGGGACCATCGTAACTCGAGGTACCACTGTAATGTGTGTGAGAAGTGATGACATTATTAATTTATTTGTTTTTTAATTCTTTTAATTTATTCTCTCTCTTATTGATGTTTAACATAAGCGAATGGGCATGTAAATGAAATTGTAATATATGAAAAGGAAAATGCTACATCACTATTACTTTACAGATTCTCTAAAACACCTCTCCACTTGGCTGTTGAAAATGGACATGAAAATATTATTTTGCTGCTACAGGTAACTTCCATATATGTATATATCTGTGTTGACTGGTGTATGTATTTTGCTTTAAAATGCCTTCATATGAGGAAAAATGTACTTAACTCTCACTGATAAATCGGTAAAATGTGTGTCGTAAAGAAGTAATCAATATTATGAAATGGCAAATTCGAAAAAATTAAAATCTCATTATGTTAGTTACATCATAGATTTGCTCATGTCAGTAATGCTGTTTAAAATATTTCAGAAAAATTAGAATACAATTTTTTAACACAACAGCATTCTCTTGCCAAAGAAAACACATTCACCAACATTCACTCATTGCCATCTTTCTAGAATTGTGCTGACATCACAATCAGATTACTACTCTGACTGCAGCATCCCCACTCTTTCAGAGTATAGGCTCTTCTCATCTTAAGTCTGGCTAACTGGTTTTCCCTGAATCCCTTCATAAAAGTTACCCCTGCTTACACTGCAACAGCACAGCCATTAAAAACTACTTAGTCTCCATCCACTTCTAACACACTCACTCAAGCTTGCTGGATGTTCATTTCCCTAAAACTCAAAGCCTCTTATATCCCCTCCCTTCACCCATTCCAGGAATGATCCCTTCTACCTCCCCCCCCTCCAGATTTATACATCCATTTTTTTAATTTATCCCTGTCCATCCATCCTCTCTATATGCCCAAACCAATTCAATAACCTCTCCTCAGCTCTTTGAATTATTCCCTTTTTCACCTCACACGTTTTTTTAATTTCTGTGCTCTGAATTCTCTATGAAATTCACACCACACATAGCTGTCAAACATGGCATCTCTGCTGTCTCTTTGTCTCCTGCCTCCTTTTCACAACAACATTCAAAACCCATGTCTCACACTCGTATCCTCTATCTTTAGACAGAGGATACTAAATTTTATTTTGCCCAATCTGTGAATTAATACTGCTTCATTATCTCTTCTTCAGGTTTTGTTTATTGTACTTAGCTCAAGCAGGCTTTTCATATCTATCAATTAAAATAGTTAAGAGAATAGTCACTGCATCATGATCTACTGTAATGCAATTTTTTAGATTTTTGTATTTATTTATTGTATTATTGAGGAAATTTTTTCTCCATCGTTCCATTTATTGTATAATAAAATAAAGTGAACTGTCTTTCTGGGTGGGATTTTGCATTCAATTATGCTTCAGTTTTGTGAAAATATCTTTTAAGGTTTATAGAAAAAATGGCCTGAAACTCTGTTTTTTAATTGCTGTATACAAAAAAACTGTTTTTTAATTACTGTATACAACAGTAATGCTTTGCAAAATATTTATATTCTAGTAATAGATAATGCATTTCACTTATTGCGTAGGTGAATAGATGTATTTTCTACTTTTAGAACGGCATCAGCTGCAAAGAAGAAGAAGCTGTAGCAGTGGAGTCCATTTCTTTAGACATGACACATGACCTAGACTCTCTTCCAGTTGTTTGTAAAACTGAAGAAGTTCATACAGAGGAATTGCTTGTTGAAGAAGTAAGTCTTGTTCTTAATAAGTCTTTGTTCAGGGATTGGTCAGTTCAATTTTA
Organism: Cherax destructor; assembly: GCA_009830355.1. Taxonomy (NCBI): domain Eukaryota; kingdom Metazoa; phylum Arthropoda; class Malacostraca; order Decapoda; family Parastacidae; genus Cherax; species Cherax destructor. The sequence goes on from WNWK01004147.1 coordinate 57,934, forward strand.
TCAAACTTAAAATGTGCTAATTAAAAGTTAGTACAGTGGACCCTCGGTTATCGAATACCCCGGAAATCGTACAATTATGTAAGTATAATATTGTAAGTGCATGTGGAAGTGTATTTTTGGGGGTCTGAAATAGACTAACCTACGTGACATTATTTCTTAAGGAAGTAAATTCGTTCGGTAATGGCACTTGAGCAAGCTTCTGGGATGAAGTTTTTTCGTTAACCGAGGGTCCACTGTATAATGATTGCCTTTCTGTATATTACTGGAATGTGAAATAATACATGTTTTGTGAAGAACATCATTATATCCAAATTTCAGCCACAGCTAGAAGAATAAAAGATACTGTGGCTAGAACAGTTCACACATCCTGCATTTAAGGAAGGAAGCTTACGACTGTTTTGGTACAACCTGGACCATTGTGACTTGACAGTGATCAAGGATAGATTAAAATGTCATCACAAGTTTCTAACCTAATTTCAGGTTAATTCTGTTACAGCACTGATCATAATAGTAGTGAAATATAGGAATGTATAAAAGTTAGTAATTCTTATTAAATGAATAGACCTGTACTTATTTTTTTTTTATAGATTTGTGAAAGCAGTTCAAAAGCACAAAAGGCAGTCAACGTTGCAAGGAGGAAGAAGACATTCCTTCGGTTGACAGTGAATTACCTCATTCTATTATGGCAGACGATGCTGATGGTTAGTCCACTAACAATTATTAATATTCTTTCTTGGTATAATAAGAGTTCCATTAACAACTACCTTAGATAAATTACTTTTCTGTTTGGAAAGCTCACTTGACAGTTGTTTAATTGTGAATAAGAATTTTATTCAATGCAATACAGTACATTAAAAAAAGTCTTAGTAACAGCTAAATTCATTTTGAGTTTGGATAGCATTAAAATGTACCTGTAAGAAATTTTTCTGGGGAGAATGATGATATAAAAAGAATTATTGGCTATACATTGGTTTTGGTTTTTGAAATAAATAAATAATAGGATTCTATGGTAACTTTTGTGTGAAAACTTATGTAATTACAGCAGAGCTATGCTTGGAATTTCTTGTTATTATTGATCTATTTGTAATGTATTTTGTTATATTTCAGTGGTTGTTGCACTTTCTGATATTATAATTTTATTAAAAAAATCATTGCTAAACTTTGGGATTAATGAAAGGTTTGGGTGGTGTTTAAATTTAGTACTTTGCCTAGATGGTTTGTGGTTAAAGTTAGCTAAAGATGTTTTGTTTGACGTGACTTCATTTTTTTCTGAAATAATTAGTGTGGTCATAATAATAAAGTATCCTGTCTTAGCAGAATCTTTTTTATTAATGACTCTCCAGTTTTAGTGTAGATAGTACTGTATGTTATTTTGCTTTTGTTTGATATTTTTCCATGTTAAAATTCAATATGAAAAATGTGGTAACAAATTACACAATTAATAGTTAAAAAATTTCTAGATCAAAACATCTCTGTTCTTGCAACACTGGCTGAACTGGCACAAGCTACATCAAAAGGAACAGAAAATAATGTTGGTAAGAACTAAAGGGTTTATTTATTTTAAAGTTATGAGTATAATATTTGACATTTTTCTGTTATCAAATATTTGGACGATCTAATGTGACTGTATTCTCTTGGGTAACACTGGGAGAAATCTAAGGTACAAAATGATTTTTTGTTTTTCCTGCATTCCTTAAATCATTGACATACCAAATGCAAAGTAGGTGGCCAGTCCTTTGGTCACTATCTTGAACATTATGTTCTTAATTGTTCACTTATTAAGGAATATAGAGAAAGTAAAATAGCCCATATGACATGTCAAGATAATAATAATAATATCTTTATTTCTACAAGTACATGTACAAGGTATACAGGCCTAGCTGACAACAATGACATACTACTATATAGAAAGCCGCTTGTTATGCTCTCAGAACATTGTGGGCAAATTAGGTCAGTTTTGTCATAGGATGCGACCCACACCAGTCGTCTAACTCCCAGGTACCCATTTTACTGATGGGAACATAGACAAACGGTGTAAAGAAACACGCCCAATGTTTCTACCCTCTCTGGGAATCGAACCCAGACCCTCGCCGTGTGAAGCGAGAGCTTGTAAAAGATAAGCGAGTTGTAGATATAAATCCAGATGAGTAAAATAACTCATATGACATGTCAAGATATCTTATTAACCCTTTGACTGTTGCAACCCCCAATTCTATAGTCTCTCTGTGTCGCAAAATATTTGGAAAAAAAAAAAATCTTATGAAATGATAGAGAATCGTTTCCTGATGCTAATGGCACCAAAAGTACGAAATTTGATGGAAAACTTAAGGAATTATGCTCTTGCGAAGTTAGCGATCTCGGCAATATTTACTCATCGGCGGTTTCGCCCACTTTGAGCCCTATTTTCGGCCAATTCCATTGTTCCAGTCTACCAAACTCATAGCTATTTCTTTAGAACTCTATTTGTTCTATCGATTGAGTACAAGAAACTGCCCATTTACCGATTTCAACTATCCAATAGAGTGGTCAGAAATTGGCAATTTGGGCAATTTCACGCAAATTAAAAAATATGTCAATTTCAAAATAGGGTCCAGAATGAACAACGCAGACATTTCTGGCACTAAAATAACATTTTCTCTGTTCATCAGTCACTTCTCCAGGCCCCTCTTATATTACTCTTGCTTTCTATATTGAATTTTTACTCACACAAAAAATAGAAGATATACTGTTATGCAGACTACTGCATTATTGTATAAATAATGTCAACCCATTCATGATTGCATATTAGAATGGCTAGTTGGACAATGATGTCATTTGTTTACTCTTGAACATTGGCAAAATCGAACATTTCCGCTACTTTGAGCTCCATTTCAATGTCCTTTTCATAGTGAAACCAATCAAAATCATCTCTATTTCTATACTATGTCTTCCATTCTATCAAAAGAGACCAAAAAAACGAGAATACAACCATAAATACTATACGAAAATACAGCTTAAAAGTTGGCGTTTTAATCCAAAAACACGGTCAGAGTTTTTTTTTCTCATGCACTGCGTGCTGCAGGATTTTTTTTATACTGCGCACACTGACCACACAGACCCATTCTCTCACGTGTGGGGCTACCAACTTTCTCCCGCTTGATTTGAAGCCGCTAGAATATTTGAGTATACAGTGGTACCCCGAGTTTCGTGCTTTATTCATTCCAGAAGGCTGTTCGAGTGCCGTTACCGAACGAATTTGTTCCCATAATGAATAATGTAAATTAGATTAGTCTGTTTCAGACCCCCAAAAATACACTTACATAATTGTTCGAGTTGGGAGTAGTACGAAATTCGGGGTACCACTGTATATACGTCAAACGCATTGGCTCGTAAGACGTATATATACGACTGAAACAGTCAAAGGGTTAATGAAAATAAGATACCAGATTTTTTTTTTTTTTTTTTTTCCAACAAGTCTGCCGTCTCCCACCGAGGCAGGGTGACCCAAAAAGAAAGAAAATCCCCCCAAAAAAAATACTTTCATCATCATTCAACACTTTCACCACACTCGTACATAATCACTGTCTTTGCAGAGGAGCTCAGATACGACAGCTGAAAATAGTCCCTCCCAGCTGTCACTATCCCAGACCCCTCCCATTTCCAGGACTCAAGTCCAGCTAAATCAATTAACTGGTTTCCCTGAATCCCTTCACAAAATGTTACCCTGCTCACACTCCAACAGATCGTCATGTCCCAAAAACCATTCGTCTCCATTCACTCCTATCTAACACGCTCACACATGCTTGCTGGAAGTCCAAGCCCCTTGCCCACAAAACCTCCTTTACCCCTTCCCTCCAACCTTTTCTAGGACGACCCCTACCCCGCCTTCCTTCCCCTACAGATTTATACGCTCTCCAAGTCATTCTACTTTGATCCATTTTCTCTAAATGACCAAACCACCTCAACAACCCCTCTTCAGCCCTCTGACAAATACTTTTAGTAATTCCACACCTTCTCCTAATTTCCACATTCCGAATTTTCTGCATAATATTTACACCACACATTGCCCTTAGACAGGACATCTCCACTGCCTCCAGCCTCCTCCTCGCTGCAGCATTTGCAACCCATGCTTCACACCCATATAAGAGTGTTGGTACCACTATATTTTCGTACATTCCCTTCTTTGCCTCCATGGATAACGTTTTTTGTCTCCACAGATACCTCAACGCACCAGTCACCTTTTTTCCTTCATCAATTCTATGGTTAACCTCATCCTTCATAAACCCATCCGCTGACACATCAACTCCCAAATATCTGAAAACATTTACTTCTTCCATAATCCCTCTCTCCAATGTGATATCCAATTTTTCTTTATTTAAATTGTTTGATACCCTCATCACCTTACTCTTATCTATGTTCACTTTTAACTTTCTACCTTTACACACTCTCCCAAACTCGTCCACTAACCTTTGCAACTTTTCTTTAGAATCTCCCATAAGCACAGTATCATCAGCAAAAAAGTAACTGTGTCAACTCCCATTTTGCATTAAATTCTCCATAATTTAATCCCACCCCTCTCCCCAACACCCTAGCATTTACTTCTTTTACAACACCATCTATAAATATATTAAACACCCATGGTGACATTACACAGCCCTGTCTAAGACCTACTTTTACCGGGAAGTAATCTCCCTCTCTCCTACACACCCTAACCTGAGCCTCCCTATCCTCATAAAAACTCTTTACAGCCTTCAGTAACATTTGCCACATTGCTCCCCTATCCTTTCTTTCTTTCTTTCAACACGTCGACCGTTTCCCACCGAAGCGGGGTGGCCCAAAAGGAAAAACAAAAGTTTCTCCTTTTACATTTAGTAATATATTCAGGAGAAGGGGTTACTAGCCCCTTGCTCCCGGCATTTTAGTCGCCTCTTACAACACGCATGGCTTACGGAGGAAGAATTCTGTTCCACTTCCCCATGGAGATGAGAGGAAATAAGAACAAGAACTAGTAAGAAAATAGAAGAAAACCCAGAGGGGTGTGTATATATATGCTTGTACATGAATGTGTAGTGTGACCTAAGTGTAAGTAGAAGTAGCAAGATGTACCTGAAATCTTGCATGTTTATGAGACAAAAAAGACACCAGCAATCCTACCATCATGTAAAACAATTACAGGCTTTCGTTTTACACTCACTTGGCAGGACGGTAGTACCTCCCTAGGCGGTTGCTGTCTACCAACCTACTACCTAGGACTCTATCATATGCCTTTTCTAAATCCATAAATGCAATGAAAACTTCTCAACCTTTATCTAAATACTGTTCACATACATGCTTCACTGTAAACACTTGATCTACACATCCCCTACCCACTCTAAAGCCTCCTTGCTCATCTGCAATCCTACTCTCTGTCTTACCTCTAATTCTTTCAATAGTAACCCTGCCATACACTTTACCTGGTATACTCAGTAAACTTATTCCCCTATAATTTTTACACTCTCTTTTATCCCCCTTCCCTTTATATAAAGGAACTATACATGCTCTCTGCCAATCCCTAGGTACCTTCCCCTCTTTCATACATTTATTAAACAAAAATACCAACCACTCCAGCACTATATCCCCCCCTGCTTTTAACATTTCTGTCATGATCCCGTCAGTTCCAGCTGCTTTACCCCCTTTCATTCTACGTAATGCCTCACGCACCTCCCCCACACTCACATCCTGCTCTTCTTCACTCCTAAACGATGTTGTACCTCCCTGGCCAGTACATGAAATTACCGCCTCCCTTTTTTCATCGACATTTAAAAGTTCCTCAAAATATTCCCGCCATCTACCCAATACCTCCAGCTCCCCATCTACTAACTTCCCTACTCTGTTTTTAACTGACAAATCCATTCGTTCCCTAGGCTTTCTTACCTTGTTTATCTCACTTCAAAAATTTTTCTTGTTTTCAGCAAAATTTCTTGACAGAGCCTCTCCCATTCTTTCATCCGCTCTTCTTTTGCACTCTTTCACCACTCTCTTCACCTTTATTTTACTCTCCATATACTCTGCTCTTCTATTTACACTTCTGTTTTGTAAAAACCTCTCATAAGCTACCTTTTTCTCTTTTATCACACCCTTTACTTCTTCATTCCACCACTCACTCCTCTTTCCTCCTGCACCCACCCTCCTATAGCCACAAACTTCTGCCCCACATTCTAATACTGCATTTTTAAAACTATCCCAACTCTCTTCAACCCCCTCCCCCCACTACTCATACTTGCACTAGCCCACCTTTCTGCCAATAGTTGCTTATATCTCACCCTAACTTCCTCCTCCCTTAGTTTATACACTTTTACCTCTCTCTTACTTGCTGTTGCCATTTTCTTTTTGTCCCATCTACCTTTTACTCTAACTGTAGCTACAACCAAATAATGATCCGATATATCTGTTGCCCCTCTATAAACATGTACATCCTGAAGCCTACCCATCAATCTTTTATCCACCAATACATAATCCAACAAACTACTTTCCTTACGTGCTATATCATACCTTGTATATTTATTTATCCTCTTTTTCATAAAATATGTATTGCTTATTACCAAACCTCTTTCTTCACATAGCTCAATTAATGGTTCCCCATTTACATTTACCCCTGGCACCCCAAATTTACCTACTACTCCCTCCACAACATTTTTACCCACTTTAGCATTAAGATCCCCAACCACAATTACTCTCTCACTTGGTTCAAAACTCCCCACACACTCACTCAACATTTCCCAAAATCTCTCTCTCTCCTCTACACTTCTCTCTTCTCCAGGTGCATAAACACTTACTATAACCCACTTTATACATCCAACCTTTATTTTACTCCACATAATTCTTGAATTTATACATTTATATTCCCTCTTTACCTGCCATAACTGATTATTCAACATTATTGCCACTCCTTCTTTAGCTCTATTTGAAACCCCTGACCTAATCCCATTTATTTCTCCCCACTTATATAGGTGTGGGTTGTGAATGCTGCAACAAGGAGGAGTCTGGAGGCAGTGGAGATGTCATGTCTAAGGGCAATGTGTGGTGTAAATATTATGCAGAGAATTCGTAGTGTGGAAATGAGGAGGTGTGGAGTTACTAAAAGTATTAGTCAGAGGGCTGAAGAGGGGTTGATGAGGTGGTTTGGTTATTTATAGAGAATAGAACAAAGTAGAATGAATGTCTTGGAGAGTGTATAAATCTGTAAGGAAAGGCAGGCAGGGTAGGGGTCATCCTTGAAAAGGTTGGAGGGAGGGGATAAAGGAGGTTTTGTGGACGAGGGTCTTGGACTTCCAGCAAGTGTGCGTGAGCTTGTTAGATAGTAGTGAATGGAGACAAGTGGTTTTTGGGACCTGACGAGCCATTGGAGTGTGAATAGGGTAATATTTTGTGAAGGGATTCAGGGAAACCAGTTAGTCGGGCTTGAGTCCTAGAAGTGGGAAGTACAATGCCTGCACTTTTAAGGAGAGGTTTGGGATATTGGCAGTTTAGAGGGACATCTACACTGTCATATCTGAGCACCTCTGCAAAGACAGTGATTATGTATGAGTGATGATGAAAGTGTTGATTGATGATGAAAGTTTTTTCTGTCTTTTTGTGTTTTTCTTTCTCTTTGGGTCACCCTGCCTTGGTGGGAAACGGCCAGTGTGTTAAAAATAAAAAATTGTTTTATCTTGAATATTACAGACATGTCAAGTGCAACTGCCTTAGAGCTACTGAAGGCTCAGGCTGCTCTTCTGCCTATTGATGACTCATCAACGTTAGTAACGTCTGCTGTAGCCCATGGACAGACCCTCCATCTCACTGAAGCTGGAAGGCAGGCTTTAAAGCTCATTAAACAAGTAAGTGCTGGTATAAGGATGTGTGTAATTACGTGTATTAGGATTGTGACTTGTAGGTACATTATGCTAATTTTATTTTCCCAGAGGTCATAGATCAAGAATTGCAATTGAACCAAGACTCTTCAAAACATTATAGATGTTATATTGTATGTAAGACCATTAATAGGAGATAGGTAATAGGTTGTTACACAGCAATCATCCAGGGAGGTACTAATAGCTGTTCATATGACAGGCTTGACCCAGGACTGGGCTGCAAGAGTAGGAAAACTCTAAACCCATCAGAGGTAGAAGTGTGAAATGGAAATATGTTCACTGTTTCAAACTATCTCAGGATTGCTAGTCTTTCCATTCTGTCTAATAAACATTTAATAAAACAGTTAAATCTCTGACTTCTGCTTACATATACAGTGGACCCCCGACTTTCTGCCGGTCTGAGTATCGGCCAGTTCGACTTTCGATCGCTTTTTTCGGCCCAATTTTTCCCCGACAATCGGCCGTTTCCCCGACTATTGGCCCACATACCAGACCTGGCCGCCTGCCCGCAGTTGCGCGCCTCCCAGCGCAGGCGCCGTGAGCCAGTCTAGCTTTGTTTATCCTTGAGTGAATATTACCCAGCGTGCTCATTCAAGCATTTCACAATAATTTTATTGTGTTTAGTGCTTGTCACTGTGAAATATAAGTCACCATGGGTCCAAAGAAGCTTCCTAGTGGCACCCCTGTGGTAAAGAAAGTGAGGAACACCATTGAACTGAAGGAGATAGTAGAAAAATATGAGAGTGGCGTACGTGTGGGGGAGCTTGCCAGGATGTACAACAAAAACAAATCTACTATCACCTCTATCCTGGCAAAGAGAAAAGAACTCAAGGAAGCTGATGTTGCAAAAGGTGTTGACATGTTTGCCAAAAATAGATGAAAAACAGTGGATGAGGTTGAGAAGTTGTTGGCAGTGTGGATCAATCAAAACAGGTAGCGGGTGATAGTTTTTCCATGGCGATAATTTGTGAAAAGGCAAGGCAGTTGCACGCAGATCTTGTCAAGACAATGCCTGGAACCAGTGCTGATGCGAGTGATTTTAAAGCCAGCAAAGGCTGGTTTGACAGATTTAGGAAATGTAGTGGCATACACAGTGTTGTAAGGCCTGGTGAGGCAGCCAGTTCAGACAAACATGGTGCTGAAAAGTTTGTGTCTGAATTTAAGGGGTTTGTACACACCGAAAAATTCAAACACGAACAAGTGTTTAATTGTGATGAAACAGGCCTCTTTTGGAAGAAAATGCCAAAGAGGACCTACATTACTTAAGAGGAAAAGGCACTGCCAGGACACAAGCCTATGAAAGACAGGCTAACTCTCATGTTGTGTAGTAATGATAGTGAGGATTTTAAAGTGAAGCCTTTACTGGTGTATCACTCTGAAAATCCCAGAGTGTTCAAGAAACACAATGTGAACAAGAATAATTTGTGTGTTTTCGAAGGCAATTTTATTGGAATGGTTCACTGGAGTGTTTGGCCCCAGTGTGAATTTTTTTTTTTTCAACAAGTCGGCCGTCTCCCACCGAGGCAGGGTGACCCAAAAAGAAAGAAAATCCCCAAAAAGAAAATACTTTCATCATCATTCAACACTTTCACCACACTCATACATAATCACTGTCTTTGCAGAGGCGCTCAGATACGACAGCTGAGAATTAGTCCCTCCCAGCTGTCACTATCCCAGACCCCTCCTTTAAAGTGCAGGCATTGTACTTCCCATTTCCAGGACTCAAGTCCAGCTAAATCAATTAACTGGTTTCCCTGAATCCCTTCACAAAATGTTACCCTGCTCACACTCCAACAGCTCGTCAGGTCCCAAAAACCATTCGTCTCCATTCACTCCTATCTAACACGCTCACACATGCTTGCTGGAAGTCCAAGCCCCCCGCCCACAAAACCTCCTTTACCCCCTCTCTCCAACCTTTTCAAGGACGACCCCTACCCCGCCTTCCTTCCCCTACAGATTTATATGCTCTCCAAGTCATTCTACTTTGATCCATTTTCTCTAAATGACCAAACCACCTCAACAACCCCTCTTCAGCCCTCTGACAAATACTTTTAGTAACTCCACACCTCCTAATTTCCACACTCCGAATTTTTTGCATAATATTTACACCACACATTGCCCTTAGACATGACATCTCCACTGCCTCCAGCCGCCTCCTCGCTGCAGCATTTGCAACCCATGCTTCACACCCATATAAGAGTGTTGGTACCACTATACTTTCGTACATTCCCTTCTTTGCCTCCATGGATAACGTTTTTTGTCTCCACAGATACCTCAATGCACCACTCACCTTTTTTCCTTCATCAATTCTATGGTTAACCTCATCCTTCATAAACCCATCCGCTGACACATCAACTCCCAAATATCTGAAAACATTTACTTCTTCCATAATCCCTCTCTCCAATGTGATATCCAATTTTTCTTTATTTAAATCGTTTGATACCCTCATCACCTTACTCTTATTTATGTTCACTTTTAACTTTCTTTACACACTCTCCCAAACTTGTCCACTAACCTTTGCAACTTTTCTTTAGAATCTCCGATAAGCACAGTATCATCAGCAAAAAGTAACTGTGTCAACTCCCATTTTGCATTTAATTCTCCATAATTTAATCCCACCCCTCTCCCCAACACCCTAGCATTTACTTCTTTTACAACCCCATCTATAAATATATTAAACAACCATGATTACATTACACATCCCAGTCTAAGACCTACTTTTACCGGGAAGTAATCTCCCTCTCTCCTACACACCCTAACCTGAGCCTCACTATCCTCATAAAAACTCTTTACAGCCTTCAGTAACTTACTACCTATTCCATACACTTGCAACATTTGCCACATTGCTCCCCTATCCACTCTATCATATGCCTTTTCTAAATCCATAAATGCAATAAAAACTTCTCTACCTTTATCTAAATACTGTTCACATATATGCTTCACTGTAAACACTTGATCTACACATCCCCTACCCACTCTTAAGCCTCCTTGCTCATCTGCAATCCTACTCTCTGTCTTACCTCTAATTCTTTCAATAATAACCCTGCCATACACTTTACCTGGTATACTCAGTAAACTTATTCCCCTATAATTTTTACACTCTCTTTTATCCCCCTTCCCTTTATATAAAGGAACTATACATGCTCTCTGCCAATCCCTAGGCACCTTCCCCTCTTTCATACATTTATTAAACAAAAATACCAACCACTCCAGCACTATATCCCCCCCTGCTTTTAACATTTCTGTCATGATCCCGTCAGTTCCAGCTGCTTTACCCCCTTTCATTCTACGTAATGCCTCACGCACCTCCCCCACACTCACATCCTGCTCTTCTTCACTCCTAAATGATGTTGTACCTCCCTGGCCAGTACATGAAATTACCGCCCCCCTTTTTTCATCGACATTTAAAATTTCCTCAAAATATTCCCGCCATCTACCCAATACCTCCAGCTCCCCATCTACTAACTCCCCTACTCTGTTTTTAACTGACAAATCCATTTGTTCCCTAGGCTTTCTTACCTTGTTTATCTCACTCCAAACTTTTTTCTTGTTTTCAGCAAAATTTCTTGACAGAGCCTCTCCCATTCTTTCATCCGCTCTTCTTTTGCACTCTCTCATCACTCTCTTCACCTTTCTTTTACTCTCCATATACTCTGCTCTTCTATTAACACTTCTGTTTTGTAAAAACCTCTCATAAGCTACCTTTTCTCTTTTATCACACCCTTTACTTCTTCATTCCACCACTCACTCCTTTTTCCTCCTGCACCCACCCTCCTATAGCCACAAACTTCTGCCCCACATTCTAATACTGCATTTTTAAAACTATCCCAACTCTCTTCAACCCCCCCACTACTCATACTTGCACTATCCCACCTTTCTGCCAATAGTTGCTTATATCTCACCCTAACTTCCTCCTCCCTTAGTTTATACACTGTTACCTCTCTCTTACTTGCTGTTGCCATTTTCTTTTTGTCCCATCTACCTTTTACTCTAACTGTAGCTACAACCAAATAATGATCTGATATATCTGTTGCCCTTCTATAAATATGTACATCCTGAAGCCTACCCATCAACCTTTTATCCACCAATACATAATCCAACAAACTACTTTCCTTACGTGCTATATCATACCTTGTATATTTATTTATCCTCTTTTTCATAAAATATGTATTACTTATTACCAAACCTCTTTCTACACATAGCTCAATTAATGGTTTCCCATTTACATTTACCCCTGGCAACCCAAATTTACCTACTACTCCCTCCACAACATTTTTACCCAATTTAGCATTAAGATCCCCAACCATAAGTACTCTCTCATTTGGTTCAAAACTCCCCACGCACTCAACATTTCCCAAAATCTCTCTCTCTCCTCCACACTTCTCTTTTCTCCAGGTGCATAAACACTTACTATAACCCACTTTTCACATCCAACCTATATTTTACTCCACATAATCCTTGAATTTAAACATTTATACTCCCTCTTTACCTGCCATAACTGATTATTCAACATTATTGCCACTCCTTCTTTAGCTCTAACTCTATTTGAAACTCCTGACCTAATCCCATTTATGTCTCCCCACTGAAACTCTCCTACCCCCTTCATCTTTGTCTCACTTAAAGTCAGAACATCCAGCTTCTTTTGATTCATAACATCTACAATCATCTCTCTCTTATCATTCGCACAAGATCCACGCACATTCAGACATCCCACTTTGACGGTTTTCTTCTTTTTTTTTTAGTAAATCTATACAGGAAAAGGGGTTACTAGCCCATTGTTCCTGGCATTTTAGTTGACTTTTACAACATGCATGGCTTACGGAGGAAAGATTCTTATTCCACTTCCCCATGGATATATAAGGAAAAGAAATAAGAACAAGAACTATTAAGATAAAATCAAAGAAAACTCAGATGAGTGTGTATACATAAATGTGTATATTTATGTGTAGTGTGACCTAAGTGTAAGTAGAAGTAGCAAGACGTACCTAAAATCTTGTATGTTTATGAGACAAAAAAAAGACACCAGCAATCCTACCATGTAAAACAAATACAGGCTTTTGTTTTACACTCACTTGGCAGGACGGTAGTACCTCCCTGGGTGGTTGCTGTCTACCAACCTACTATAGACATTTTCATTAATCCATCTATGATATTTTCTTCCAAATTATATAAGAAGCACATTACATAGCATATAAACATGCTGTTTATATGCTATGGAGGTGTGGTTGCCGGGCGCAGGGAAAACATTATGTAATACTAATAATAATCACTCTTGGGCACATTAAATGTCTTATTTTACATTAATATAGACATTTTCATTAATCCATCTATGATATTTTCTTCAAAATTATATAAGAAACACATTACATAGCATATAAACATTTTACGTTTATATACTATGGAGGTGTCGTAGTTGGGTGGGGGGAAAATATTACATCACTCCCAATAATGAGGCCTGGTCACAGACCGGGCTGCAGGGGCGTTGACCCCTGGAATTCTCTCCAGGTAATGCATAACGCTTTTGTTTACAATTCTCGGCATGAATTATTCATTATTTCTCCCTTTGTTTATGATGGCATCTAAAGGTAGTTGATAGAAACGATTAAATTCAGTGAACATGGTATGTCGATGGTAATAATATGGCTCTGGGCCACATGTAGGAAGGTGTAGGTATGTATCCCAGGCAGACTACATCCCTACATTATTATTATAACTGATAATTATACTTGTGTACTTGTACCTAAGTAAACTTACACACGTTAATATAGACATTTTGCTTAATCCATTTAAATACACCCCACAGTAGAATTAACATAAATATGAGATGTGGTAGCCAGGCGACTTGTAGTCCAACATCAGAGAAATGTGTACACTATAATATTACTGGGGGTAACTAGAAAATTATTCCTTTCGTATGCCTTCACTCAGGGCGTCATTTCTTCTAAAAATGGTGTTACATGAAAATGGAAGTGTTTCTCATTATTTATTCTACTGTATCAACGTGGAGACAACTTGTACACAATGTAAAGTGACGAAAACCAGATGCGTTCGCCTGGTTTGTTTACATTACGTGTGGGTGGGGAGGGGAGGGGAGGGGAGGGCTGCCCTGGCTTGGCTACCCATACTTCCCAAACTTGACTTCCTACAAATAAAACTCACCTCTCACCCTACATTAAGACTACAAATATTTTAAGGTAATTAATGAATGAACTGTACTATATGTATTTCATCGCTCTGGGGATCTTTAATTAAATGTCGTAGTATATTACTTGTAATAATAATACAGTATAGAACTCTACCTGATAATGCAAAATAGTTCCCCATATGTCTGCTTCAATATTGTCACTATTATAGTTCTCCTGCTTATTTACTAAAACCAAAATTTTCAGTCCAGTAGCAATTAGTTTCATATCACATGTTATATTAACTTAGCATGCTAGTAATTTAATCTTTACTTTTTTTTTTTTTTTTATTAACACATCGGCCGATTCCCACCAAGGCAGGGTGGCCCGAAAAAGAAAAACTTTCATCATCATCATTCACTCCATCACTGTCTTGCCAGAAGGGTGCTTTACACTACAGTTATAAAACTGCAACATTAACACCCCTCCTTTAGAGTGCCGGCACTGTACTTCCCATCTCCAGAACTCAAGTCCGGCCTGCCGGTTTCCCTGAATCCCTTCATAAATGTTACTTTGCTCACACTCCAACAGCACGTCAAGTATTAAAAACCATATGCCTCCATTCACTCCTATCAAATACGCTCACACATGCTTGCTGGAAGTCCAAGCCCTCGCACACAAAACTTCCTTTACCCCTCCCTCCAACCTTTCCTAGGCCGACCCTACCCCGCCTTCCCTCCACTACAGATTTATACACTCTCGAAGTCACTCTGTCTCGTTCCATTCTCTCTACATGTCCAAACCACCTCAACAACCCCTCCTCAGCTCTCTGGACAATCGTTTTGGAATAGGAGGAAGGTTACTGAAAGCAGTGAAGAGTTTTTATGAGGATAGTGAGGCTCAGGTTAGAGTGTGTAGGAGGGAAGGGGACTATTTCCCAGTAAAAGTGGGCCTTAGACAAGGATGTGTGATGTCACCGTGGTTGTTCAATATATTTATAGATGGGGTTGTAAGAGAAGTGAATGCGAGGGTCTTGGCAAGAGGTGTTGGGCTAAAAGATAAAGAAGCAAATACAAAGTGGGAGTTGTCACAGTTGCTTTTTGCTGATGACACTGTGCTTTTGGGAGATTCTGAAGAGAAGCTGCAGAGGTTGGTGGATGAATTTGGTAGGGTGTGTAAAAGAAGAAAATTGAAAGTGAATATAGGAAAGAGTAAGGTGATGAGGATAACAAAAAGAATAGGTGACGAAAGATTGGATATCAGATTGGAGGGAGAGAGTATGGAGGAGGTGAATGTATTCAGATATTTGGGAGTGGACATGTCGCCGGATGGGTCTATGAAGGATGAGGTGAATCATAGAATTGATGAGGGGAAAAGGGTGAGTGGAGCACTTCGGAGTCTGTGGAGAAGTAAAGAGGGGAATGTATGAGAGTATAGTTATACCAACGCTCTTATATGGGTGTGAAGCATGGGTGATGAATGTTGCAACGAGGAGAAGGCTGGAGGCAGTGGAGATGTCATGTCTGAGGTCAATGTGTGGTGTGAATATAATGCAGAGAATTCGGAGTTTGGAAATTAGGAGGAGGTGCGGGATTACCAAAACGAATCTTTACTTGTGTAATATAAATTAGTATTAAGCATAAGATCTCTGTGATCAATTTGTATTATTTAGTTCTAAGCTTAGTCTAAATTTGCCCAAAAGGCTGTGCCTACTGTGGTCTTTTTTTTTATTTTTTTATATGATATTTGTCTAATGTTTTAAAATTTTCTCTTGCAGGAACTTCCTTTGTTACCAAGTAACACATTATCACAAGAATCCATGGAAAATGAAGATAAAGTAAACAAGAAATCTAGGTCAAAAAGTACAAATTCAGAAAGTAGAGAGACAGCATCGTATGAATACACACCAGCACAGCAGTCTTGCTTGCCAGCTCTTTTACCTTCATCAGATTCAGAAGTTGTGGAAGAAGAAGAGAGAGAAGAGCAGCAGCAAGTGACCCAAATTATTACACTGAGCCCTGAGCAGTATGCTGCACTCACAGGTAAATAACAATAGGTATCATTCCATTTATTAAGACCATACATTTGGGGGGATCACTGGTACATGAAATGTCTGGGAAAGATTCTATACAGGCCCATCCTTTCCAGATTCAATAAGGTATTGAAGAATGTTTATATTTGCATATTTTCCCAACTGTATTTCTGTGTATGGGTTATTATTTACTGCTAGAAATTTGTTACCCTGAATGCTTCCTAAACTGCCAGATTTTGGATCTTACCACTTTAGAGTTCATCTTGCTATTTTCTGTTGGAATGATTGTTTACTGTGCTGTTGTGGGGTACAACCCCATGACATCAGCTGTTTACCAATAGCTTTTTCTGAAGAAAGTACTTTTTCCCCTTTGTTAGTTTCCAGATTTATAGTTTTGACTGAAAATAGTGTTATACAGTCAACAGATAAGCCTAGACAGTTTATTAGGGTTTATAGGTCTATTTGTTATAGCCATGCATTTTGTAGAGCAGAGGAAGAATAAGCTTCCTCCTAAATAAAATTATCAGGAAGACAAGGATTATTTATTTTTTGGGGGTCATACCAGGAAGGGTTGGAGGAAGGGGGGTAAGGAACGGTCAGAATGGTAGGGAATCGAGCATCCAGCAAGCATTTAAGTGTGGAAAGAGTGGAGACAAGCAATTTTTAGTTTGATATGTGAAAATTTCTTCACACTCTATTGAAGAATTGTGTGTCCATGTAATTTTTAATTGTTATATATATGCAACATTCTCCATGGGAAACTGGAACAGAATTCATTCTTCCGTAAGCCATGCGTGTCGTAAGAGGCTACTAAAATGCCGGGTGCAAAGGGCTAGTAACCCCTTCTCCTGTATATATTACTAAATGTAAAAGGAGAAACTTTCGTTTTTTCTTTTGGGCCACCCTGCTTCGGTGGGAAACGGCCGACGTGTTGAAAGAAAGAAGAATATATGCAACATGTCCAGTTATGCTTTTTACAATGAAATTACACTACTTGTGTACAATTATGTTTCATGAAAGATTGTCTATTCAAACTACTGCATTATATAGTGGATTGTATAAATTTAGGTAGTAAAAATATTATTTTTTGTTCCTTTCTCCTTCCCACCCCATATCTTATCAACCATTTCACTGTCTCTTATGTAGCTCTACATTATTGATTCTAGTGTTGCTCACATAGATCTGTGTTTTGAAGTTCAGCTCCGTTCATATAAGATGTGAGCAGTAAAATTTGGCCTATATGAGAGAATTGGTCTGTGCAGTGAATGTGCAGTATAAAAAAAAATCCTGCCCCCATGTGGTGCATGATTAGAAAAGCAAACCTCTGACCTTGTGTTTGGTTTAAAATAGCAACTTTGAGGTGTTTTCTAGGATGGTTTTATGATTTTATTGGCCGTTTCTTATTATTTGATAGAATGAAAGACATCTTGCTGAAATTGAGGTGATTTTGATTAGTTTCGAGACTGGGTTCAAAGTAGCAGAAATATTAGATTTTTTTGACAATTTTCCTGGTCTGTTTTATGGGTTTTTACTAGACCTGCTTCAATTATTGGGACACCCTAAACCATGACTAGTCATTCCTGATTATATTTTACTATCCGAGAAATGGGGTAAAGCCTTGATGTTTTGTATGAATTGAAAATAGAAGGCAAGTGTAATATAGGAGACCTGAGGACATGATTATTGAACAGAGGAAATGTTGCTTTAGTGCCTAGAATGCCTGCAGTGCTTATTTTAGGCTCCGTTTTTAAATTGGAATTTTTTGAACTTGTGTAAAATTGGCCAAATTGCTAAATTCTATGCACTTTATAGGGTAGTTCTCATAGTTGAATGGGCAGTTTCCTGTGCTCAGTAGAACAGAAAATATACTAGCAAAATAGCTAAGAATTTGGTTGAATTAAGCAGTGGAATTGGCTTAAAATATGACTCTAAAGTAGGCGAAATGACAGATGCATAAATTGCACCCAGACCGCCAACTTTGCACCTGCATAATTCCAAGAGTTTTCCATCAAATTTCATATTTCTGGAATCATTACCTTCAGAAAAAGATTGTCTACCATTTCAGAGAAGAATTTTTTTTAAATTCCCAACATTGTCAGCACGAGGGATTATGGAAGAAGTAAATGTTTTCAGATATTTGGGAGTTGATGTGTCAGCGGATGGATTTATGAAGGATGAGGTTAACCATAGAATTGCTGAAGAAAAAAAGGTGAGTGGTGCGTTGAGGTATCTGTGGAGACAAAAAACGTTATCCATGGAAGCAAAGAAGGGAATGTATGAAAGTATAGTGGTACCAACACTCTTATATGGGTGTGAACCATGGGTTGCAAATGCTGCAGCGAGGAGGAGGCTGGAGGCAGTTGAGATGTCCTGTCTAAGGGCAATGTGTGGTGTAAATATTATGCAGAAAATTCGGAATGTGGAAATTAGGAGAAGGTGTGGAGTTACTAAAAGTATTTGTCAGAGGGCTGAAGAGGGGTTGTTGAGGTGGTTTGGTCATTTAGAGAGAATGGATCAAAGTAGAATGACTTGGAGAGCGTATAAATCTGTAGGGGAAGGAAGGCAGGGTAGGGGTCGTCCTAGAAAAGGTTGGAGGGAGGGGGTAAAGGAGGTTTTGTGGGCGAGGGGCTTGGATTTCCAGCAAGCATGTGTGAGCGTGTTAGATAGAATTGAATGGAGACAAATGGTTTTTGGGACCTGACGAGCTGTTGGAGTGTGAGCAGGGTAACATTTTGTGAAGGGATTCAGGGAAACCAGTTAATTGATTTAGTTGGACTTGAGTCCTGGAAATGGGAAGTACAATGCCTGCACTTTAAAGGAGGGGTCTGGGATAGTGACAGCTGGGAGGGACTATTCTCAGCTGTCATATCTGAGCGCCTCTGCAAAGACAGTGATTATGTATGAGTGTGTGGAAAGTGTTGAATGATGATGAAAGTATTTTCTTTTTGGGGATTTTCTTTCTTTTTGGGTCACCCTGTCTCGGTGGGAGACGGTTGACTTGTTGAAAAAAATATATATATATATATACGTATATCTTTTCTTTCTTTCAACACGTTGGCCGTTTCCCACCGAGGCAGGGTGGCCCAAAAGGAATAACGAAAGTTTCTCCTTTTACATTTAGTAATATATACAGGAGAAGGGGTTACTAGACCCTTGCTCCCGACATTTTAGTCCCTTCTTATGACACGTATGGCTTACGGAGGAAGAATTCTGTTCCACTTCCCCATGGAGATAAGAGGAAATAAGAACAAGAACTAGTAAGAAAATACGTAGAAGAAAACCCAGAGGGGTGTGTATATATATGCTTGTACATGAATGTGTAGTGGACCTAAGTATAAGGAGAAGTAGCAAGATGTACCTGAAATCTTGCATGTTTATGAGAAAGAAAAAAGACACCAGCAATCCTACCATCATGTAAAACAAAATACAGTAGGGCCCCGCTTTTCGACGTTCCGCTAATACGGCGATTTCAAATTATGACCAAAATTTGCTATATGGCGAGCAGTCTTTCAAATACGGCGTGCCCTACCCGGTTTGTTTACATTCTCCGTGAGCACATCTCTCTATTATGCCTGGAAATTTTCCAAAATTTCAAGTGTTTTAAAGTTAATGCATATTTTATATGTACAGTGGACCCCCGGAGTTCGTACTGCTCCAAACTCGAACAATTATGTAAGTGTATTTTTGTAAGTGGTTTTGTAAGTGTATTTTTGGGGGTCTAAAAGGACTAGTCTAATTTACATTATTCCTTATGGGAACAAATTCGTTCGGTAACGGCACTTGAGCAGCATTCTGGAACGAATTAATGACGAACTCCGGGGGTCCGCTGTACTCTGATAATTATAATTGTGTGTACCTGTACCTTGGTTTTCTTGAGTCTTGGTTATCATGAATTTTGGTTTTCAGCAACTTTTTTCATCAAAATATAGCCTTGGTTTTCGTGTTTTTCCTTGGATTTTGGCGGTGGTGTGGAACTTGTCCCAGTGGCCCTGCACACACAAAGTCTGCCACAGACGCATTCAGCGCCAGTCTACTATTATTTTTCGGCGAGTGAGCATTACACCCTGCATTCATACAAAACATTTCGCAATACAGTACAGTAATCCAGTATTTTTTGTGCTTGCAACTGCTAAATAAGCCACCATGGCCCCAAAGAAAGCTCCTAGTGCCAGGCCATTGGTGAAGGTGAGAAACATGATAGAATTCAAGAAAGAAATCGTAGCAAAGTACCAAAGTGGAGGAGAAAGAGAGAGGGGAGAATGTGCCTTCTTCAGTGATTCTACGATATGTACGATACTAAAGCAGCAGGAGTTGATAAAGGCTATAGCGCCAGCCAGCGATAAAGTGTAGCATTAACAGCATAGCAAGTAAGTTATGTGATTAAGCGATAGAAATAATACAAAACATACACTCCTCCAATGTTGTTTGAGGTATATAGGGCCACTGACAACAATGCCATCCTCTGCCAGCATCTCCTCCAAGGTAAGTGTAAATATTTCTTATTTATAAATTACGTACATTGTTTGTGTGAATAGTGGTGATGGCCTCTGCTGCCGCCACCCTACCACTAATATGTACGGCTTATGCTCTCATCTTCGTGGGCAGTTTGGAGTCAGATTTCACCCCAAGGATATCAACTTCTTCCCCAGGTACCAACACTCTCCCATTCATACTTACTACTGCTCCGGCATTACCATCATGGTGCCTAGAAACCATCATCATTTGTGTTTTCTCAGGTGCAAATGTTACCTGCCATCAGTTTCCCCAAGCTGATATAGCTCTTAGCTGGTGATTGATGTAACTTAACCCTTTACCGGGGACTCCTAGGAAAATGGGAATTTCGAAATATATTTCCTATGAGTGGATAGAGTATCTCAGTGTAAGGAAAATGAGACCATATAAATGGAATTCTGAAAAAAAAATTAAGCTCAGTTGCCAATATTCGAAGACCCCTTATATATGGTCCCACCCGGTAAAGGGTGTGAAAATCTGAATGTTGCAAATTTGCAATTGTTAATAAAACACCCAATAAGTATTTTTCTATTTTATTATACAAATAGACAACATTGTAAGTATAAAAAAAATATAAAAATGAACCAAAGAGCAACATGGGCACATTGCAAAGAGAAAAAACATTCAAATCCCATATTCCTGAATTTCCTGAGAAAGAACAATCATTCTAGATCACTAATTCCTATAATGAAAGACTGTGAAGCAATTTTTGTCCTTGATGCATAGATTTACTTTGCATATGGTACAGAAAAATGCAGAATTGACATGATTTTGTTTTGTGCTGCAATACTTGCATGAAAGTGTCTTGCCTAGTGCTGGCCAGTGAGCTAGCGTTTTATCAAACCTCACACTGTCGTCAGGCCTTTCTGCACATTGGTACTGTACTGGAGATGGCACTTGCAAGGTTGACAAACCATTATCATCAGTGCTACCGTTGGAATTACTTGATGAAGATCTTGGACTTGGTCTCATGTTGCTGTGTCTAAACTTTTGTCCTTTGGATCTTGCACTGACAGAGATTTCAAGCCTGAATTGCTTCAGTGGTATGCATTTGGTGTTTAGTGACCGACAGTCACGGCAGTAAAGAAGCCATGCATTCACAACAGCAAGATCAAGAACATAGGCAAACAGCCGCATGTACCAACGTTTAGATTTCATAGGTGTTTTGTACATATGTACTAACATGTTACTTTCGTCAATATCTCCCATGTGTGCATTATAGTTCTTGATGACTGCAGGGCACTGGAAGTTGTCTTTAGTCTTAGATTCCTTGTTATATCTTTCATTAAGAGTCACAGGTTCCACTCCCACATCATTCGTCACTAAAGTCACAGCTTTGTTGTCCTTCCACCTTTCAACATGGATACCATCATTGGTTTTGAAGTCAAAAGTGCCCCTGGGCACTATGTTCTTTTCTATTTGTTTGACAGGCATCAGTTCTGGCTTACCACATCTATTTCCACATACTGTTCCAGTGTATCTGCAGTTATACTTGTCTCTTAGTACCTTGACCAAAGATAGACTTGAAAGAAATTGTCAGCATAGATTGCTGATGTCTTTCTTTGGTTGAGAGTTGTTGCAAGTACCAGAACAATCTTTGAACTTATTGGTAGTTTAGTTTCTTCATCTGGCAGCTTTATGGGATGGTTGTCAAAAGTCGTTTTGCCTTCATACATGATTCCATCTTCACTTGCACGACAAAATAGTTTGAAACCCCACTTGTCAGGTTTGGTTTTGATGTACTGCCTTAGGTTTCCAGCGGTTTTTCCCTTGAAACCAACAATGACTTCATCAATAGACTGCCTGGGTGTAGCTGGAACTTTCAAACAAGCAGTAGTTAGTGCAGTGTAAAGAGGCCTTACTTTGTGGAATCTGTCATTATGCTTTTGTGTGTTATCATTGAAATGAATTGTACGCCTAAGCAACCTAAACCTCTTAGATGACATGACTTCTGTAACCTGGGGTACCCTAGTTGCACTTGCCCAATAGTCATCTATGGATGGGTATGGACAAATACCCATAAACAACAGAATACCTATGAACTTTATGATTTCTTTAGAATCAGTAACAAAAGTAGTATCTATGTTTTTTTGCTTGGCATACAAGCTTGTTTGAAATGTGATGCTGTCTAGTATATTTTGGGTAAAAAACTGGCTAAAATAATCAAAAGGACACATAATTGCAAGAGGCTTTTCATGTTCGTATACAGTCAAAGGGTCATTATTGATGTCAACCTTGTTCCAGTCAGTCTCAGCTTGAACAGCAAGCTCATCATGAAGATCTTCTTCATCATGGCTTTTTGGATGGCCTCTCTTCCTCCTCCTCATCACTTGACACCTGTGCATCTGGTGGCATGTATTCATCACCACTGTCAAGCAATTCCAGGTCTTCTGGCTCTTGATCTGAGTCACTTTCCTCTCAAATGCAGACATATTTGGACTTCTCTTTGGAGGAAGCACCGTAAAACAAATTCTCATTGATCTGGGAGGACAATAAAAATGTTCTGTACACACCCAGACCACTATAAAATTCATATATCCATTAGAAATTTTTATATAAATATTTATTTACTGAAATTTCAAATTGGGACTTGTCGGCGGGAACATGTTATTATGTTCCTTTTTTGTTGCACTTTTTTCAATTGCATGGTGCACTCATATTATGCTTCACAAACAGTTTACATATATCTCCAAATATGCCTGAACTATTTATTTACACACTGGACACAACAATCAGTACATACCGACATTGTAGAGAGTATAATAACAGTGTATGTATACGAGTGTTTGTAGAGGAAAAATCCGGCTCTGGGCGATGCCAAGCTGCAAGTGTTTACATTTTGGTCTTTCAACCAATGGGAAGCGAGCAGATGCCGTCCTCACTTAGCTGGAGCGACTCACAGAAGGCTTGTGGTTGGTCAGAAATAGAGAATGGGAACCTAGATACGCTGGGGGAGTAGGATGACACGCGCAAAAAACACGTGTTCAGGACAACATTAACATTGTCCTGCCCGGTAAAGGGTTAAAGCAGCTGGCATTTCTTCTCTTGGATAAGTAAATGTCAGAGTACAGTTGTCTGCATATGCATGGGATTCTGGGATGAGGTGAAGGTCATTGAAGTAGACATTCTATAACAATGGTCCAAGCACACTTCCTTGTGGAACACTTGCCCCAGTAGGATGTCTTGCTGATTCTGTTCCATTGAGAACTACCCTTAGAGATCTACCATGAAGGTAAACACTGAGGAGACATAGCGTAGAGCCTGCAATTCCCAGTACTTGCAGTTTGCCAAGAGGCCTTGGTGCCACACTCGGTTCGGTTGAAAGCACCAGCAATGTCCAGTGTTACCACACAGCTGACTTTGGACACTCACTCACTCTCTCACTCACTCTCTCACTCACTCTCTCACTCACTCTCTCACTCACTCTCTCACTCACTCTCTCACTCACTCCTCACTCCACTCACTCACTCTCCTCACTCACTCCTCACCTCACTCTCCACTCACTCTCACTCACTCTCCTCACTCACTCACTCTCACTCACTCACTCACTCACTCTCACTCACTCCTCACTCCTCCTCACTCACTCTCACTCACCTCCACTCACTCACTCACCCTCACACTCCTCACTCACTCTCACTCACTCCTCACTCACTCACTCCTCACTCACTCCTCTCCTCACCTCACTCACTCCTCACTCACTCACTCCTCACTCTCACTCACTCACTCTCACTCACTCTCTCCTCACTCCTCACTCACTCCTCACTCCTCCTCACTCCTCCTCACTCACTCACTCACTCCTCCACTCCTCTCACTCCTCCTCACTCTCACTCACTCACTCTCACTCTCTCACTCCTCTCACTCTCACTCCTCACTCACTCTCCTCCTCACTCACTCTCTCACTCACTCTCCTCACTCTCTCCTCACTACTCCTCCACTCCTCCTCTCCCTCCTCACTCTCCCATCTCTCACTCTCACTCTCTCATCTCCTCATCCTCTCTCTCATCTCTCCTACACTCTCTCTTCTCTCATCTCTCTCTCTCTCCTACTCTCCTCTCTCTCCTACCACTCTTTCTACACCTCTCTTCCTCACTCACCTCTTCTCACTCACGTACACCCCTCTCACTCACGTAACCCCTCTCACTCACGTACACCCCTCTCACTCACGTACACCCTCTCACTCACGTACACCCTCTCACTCACGTACACCCCTCTCACTCCGTACACCCTCTCCTCACGTACCCCTCTCACTCACGTACACCCCTCTCACTCACGTACACCCTCTCACTCACGTACACCCTCTCACTCACGTACACCCCTCTCACTCACGTACACCCCTCTCACTCACGTACACCCCTCTCACTCACGTACACCCCTCTCACTCACGTACACCCCTCTCACTCACGTACACCCCTCTCACTCACGTACACCCCTCTCACTCCCTGTCATGCCTTCCCATGAACACACTATTGCCACATGTTTGTCTATGTATATATAACAGAAATTATTTCTTGGTGTATGTCTATAGTTTACTTTAATCCCTATTTTAGGGATTACAGTATTTTTCATGTTGAATAGAATTGAAAGTTCAGCAAGTGTGAATTGTCTGCTGTATATGTTTGTTCCAATCTTGCCTGGTTTGAGAGGTCATTGGATGAGCAAAAGTGATCATTCTATGATGGGAGTTTTGCCTTTTCCAGTAGTTATTTGAAATAATAATTTGCAGTGCACTATGCATATTTGGTGTACATGATCATGCTTTCTTGATAACTATGAAATATATTGTTATAGGCAAGATCATTTTCTGACTAAGCCACACTTTTCCTAAATATATATCCAAAACTTTTGGGTGAGTGTGAGTTAGATATTTAAAAGAACACTGATTTTCATTATTTGCAATTTTTCCAGGTGGTACTAATGGGCCAATCATATTACAAGTGTTACCATCAAGTGCAGAAGAACAAGACTTAAATGAGATTAACAAGACTCAGAGCCCACCAGCAGCAAAACGGCAAAAAGTTATGCAGTTGGTTACAAGAGTGGGTCAGGGAAGCTCTAGTCAGAATCAAGCTGTAGCTAAAGTATCAGGGCAGGTTTGTACAGTAAATTAGTTATGATACAATGAATATTATACTAAAAACAAGTATTGAATCTGCATGGAACCTGAAGAATATCATTAACTATGTGGACAAAGTAGCTATTTTTTGTTATCTGTTTAGTGACTCTGGGGATTATCTTCCCTACAGCCTTGTCTCAGACTAGATTTGTTAGGATGGAAAAGAAATTTTACAGGATTAAAAAATATTGACATCCCATTTTTGGAGGGGTCAGTAAGTGACAACTTTTTGATGCATTTATAAATTTAGAAAACCCATGTGATAGGGTGGATATGGGGGCAGTGTAGCAGATGTTCAAGTGTATGGAATAGGTGATAGATTACTTAACCCCCTCAGGGGTCCAGACCCCTGATCTGAGAATTGCTCTCAAGGGTTCAAGAATTAAAAAAAAATCTTATGATAAAGAATCTTTTTCTGAAGGTAATGAAACCAAAAGTACGAAATTAGATGTAAAACTTACAGAATTATGCTCTTGCAAGTTTAGTGGTCACTGTGATATTTACGTATTGGCGATTTTGCCCACTTTGAGTCCTATTTTTGGCTAATTCCATTGTTCCAGTCAACCAAACTCATAGCTATTTCCCTAGCATTTCTTCCATTCTATTGAGTACAAGAAACTGCCCATTTACCTATATCAACTACCCAATAAGTGATCAAAAATCGGTAATTTGGCCAATTTCGCACAAAATAAAAAAAATTGCCAGTTTAACCCTTAACCCTTAAACTGTCCACACGTAGATATACGTTCACGTGCGTACTGCTCCGAACGTAGATCTACGTTTTATTTTTCATTCCTTCAAATTTAGTGCGATAGGCCTGAGTCGCCTAGACATGAGAGAATGGATCTGCGCCCTCAGTGTGCACAGTATTAAAAAAATCTGGGACCACTTAGTACCTTGTGGGAGCACCAGTTCAATTGAGTGCCAGCTAGAGCAAATACTGTGGCAAACACCAGGGATTCACTGATGTCATGTCGCATTAACACTCCCCTTATAAGAGGAAAGTAAAAATAGGTTAGATAAATACATGAGTGGCTGTGGGTGGGTGTGAGTTGGACCTGACTAGCTTGTGCTACTAGGTCTGATGCCATGCTTCTTCCTTCAGAGGATGTGACCTGACTAGGTGGGTCATTGGTCTAAGCTAGGGGGTGACATGGACCTGCCTTGCATGGGCCAGTAGGCCTTCTGCAGTGTTCCTTCTTTCTTATGGCTGGCTTTGGCTGTCTCTCTATCTGTCTATAACTCTGTCTATATCTTTGTCTGTCTATATATCTATCTATATCTATATGTCCTATATATATCTATCTATATCTATATGTCCTATATATATCTCTCTCTCTCACATGTACACATAAGTACAGTTATTATACATAGTGTAAATTACCTAGGATAACCCAAAAATTCCAGGCAAAGTGCTATACAATGCTTGTAGATATAAGGCATAATAAGCATGACTGGCAAGTAATACGCATCGTCACTTCTGCATCGTGTATAATACCTGTTTTCAATACCTGTTTTCTTACGAGCCGCACACTGAGACTGAGACAAGCAGACGGAAAGACACACACACAGGCAGACAGAAAGACAGATAAGCAGAGTTAGACAGAAATAAGCAGAGCTAGACAAACAGATAGACAGACAGACAGACAGACAGGCAGACAGATAGACATTGAAAAAGGGAGGGTTCCCTTCAGCACTGCTGACATTTATCAAATGTCACTGGGCTGTCAAGAGTTATCTGACACTTGTCAACACACCATTTTTCAAGGAGTTTCATATACTCCAGGCACACAGGCAGACAGAAAGACAGATAAGCAGAGCTAGACAAGACACAGACAGATACGACAAACAGATTCAGACAGACAGATAGACAGACAGACAGAGACAGATAGACAGACAGACAGATAGATAGATACAGAGCGAAAGAGCAAGGGTTCCCTGCACACATTCATTCATCAATGTCACTGCCTTATCAGTAGTTATCTGGCAATTGTCATAACACCATTCTTCAAGGAGTTTCATATATACTCCTGGATGTCTAAAACATTGCTGGGACCTATAAATACTTCGTATATATTTATAGACAATAGTAAATGACCAAGGTAGGCGAAAATGTTCACCTGTTGGTGTGATTGTGACTATTTGAGTACTATTTCAGTACATAATATTAGTGTTAGAACAAAGATTGGCTATGAAATCACAGGAACTATTGTAAATTGTAATTATCAGAACAAAAAAATTATATAAAATGAAAACTAGAAAAAAAAAGTATATAGGCAATACTTCTGCAAGCGGCAGGACTTGATGTTGCCGTCAGGTGAGCATCCAGCACCAAATTAACGGGCTTATATCTCGGTAAGTACTGGCCCTAAATTTTTTTTTTAGCCTATCCTGTTTATAAAAATGCACTCTTCATTTTAATTTTTTTTTTTTTTTTTTAAATATTCGGAGCAGTACACAGGTGAATGTATATCTACGTGTGGACAGTTTAACCCTTTAACTGTCCAAACGTAGATATACGTTTGTACGCGTACTGCTCCGAACGTAGATCTATGTTTTATTTTTCATTCCTTCAAATTTAGTGCAATAGGCCTGAGTCACCTAGACATGAGAGAATGGGTCTGCGCCCTCAGTGTGCGCAGTATTAAAAAATCTGGGACCACTTAGTACCTTGTGGGAGCACTAGTTCAATTGAGTGCCAGCTAGAGCAAATAATGTGGCAAAGACCATGGATTCACTGATGTCATGTCGCATTAACACTCCCCTTATAAGAGGAAAGTAAAAATAGGTTCGATAAATAAATGAGTGGCTGTGGGTGGGTGTGAGTTGGACCTGACTAGCTTGTGCTACTAGGTCTGATGCTGTGCTCCTTCCTTCAGAGGATGTGACCTGACTAGGTGGGTCATTGGTCTAAGCTAGGGGGTGACATGGACCTGCCTTGCATGGGCCAGTAGGCCTTCTGCAGTGTTCCTTCTTTTTTATGTTCTTATATATTCGGCAGGCTGGCTTTGGCTGTCTCTGGCTGTCTCTGTGTCTATATCTCTGTCTATATCTATCTGTCCTATATCTCTGTATCTGTCTATATCTCTGTTTATCTATATATATCTGTAATATCTCTCTCTCTCTCTCACATGTACACACAAGTACAGTTATTATACATAGTGTAAATTACCTAGGATAACCCAAAAATTCCAGGCAAAGTCCTATACAATGCTTGTAGATATAAGACATAATACATACGCATGACTTGCAAGTAATACGCATTGTCACTTCTGCATCGCGTATAATACCTGTTGGCTTACGAGCCGCACTCAGACTGAGACAAGCAGACGGAAAGACACACACACACACACACACACACACACACGCAGACGGAAAGACACACACACAGGCAGACGGAAAGACAGATAAGCAGAGCTAGACAGACAGACAGATAGACAGTGGAAACAAGGAGAGGGTTCCCTGCTCTCATTCATCAATGTCATTGGGCTGTCAGTGTTATCTGACACTTGTCATAACACCATTCTTCAAGGAGTTTCATATACTCCAGGCACATACAGGCAGATAGAAAGACAGATAAGCAGAGCTAGACAGACACACAGATAGACAGTGAAAACAAAGCGAGGGTTCCCTGCGCACATTCATTCATCAATGTCATTGGGCTGTCAGTGTTATCTGGCACTTGTCATAACACCATTCGTCAAGGAGTTTCATATTATACTCCAGGCACACATAGGCAGGCAAACAAAGACAGATAAGCCGAGCTAGACAGATAGATAGAAACACAGATAGACAGATAGATAGACAGATAGATAAACAGATAGATAGATAGACAGATAGATAGATAGACAGATACAGACAGTGAAAACAAAGCAAGGGTTCCTTGCACACATTCATTCATCAATGTCACTGCCTTATCAGTAGTTATCTGACAATTGTCATAACACCATTCTTCAAGGAGTTTCATATATACTCCAGGATGTCTAAAACATTGCTGGGACCTATAAATACTTTGTATATATTTATAGACAATAGTAAATGACCAAGGCAGGTGAAATTGTTCACCTGTTGGTGTCATTGTGACTATTTGAGTACTATTTCAGTACCTAATATTAGTGTTAGAACAAAGATTGGCTATGAAATCACAAGAACTATTTTTTTTTTTTTTTTTTTAACACACCGGCCGATTCCCACCAAGGCAGGGTGGCCCGAAAAAGAAAAACTTTCATCATCATTCACTCCATCACTGTCTTGCCAGAAGGGTGCTTTACACTACAGTTATAAAACTGCAACATTAACACCCCTCCTTCAGAGTGCCGGCACTGTACTTCCCATCTCCAGAACTCAAGTCCGGCCTGCCGGTTTCCCTGAATCCCTTCATAAATGTTACTTTGCTCACACTCCAACAGCACGTCAAGTATTAAAAACCATATGCCTCCATTCACTCCTATCAAATACGCTCACACATGCTTGCTGGAAGTCCAAGCCCCTCGCACAAAAAACTTCCTTTACCCCCTCCCTCCAACCTTTCCTAGGCCGACCCCTACCCCGCCTTCCCTCCACTACAGATTTATACACTCTCGAAGTCACTCTGTCTCGTTCCATTCTCTCTACATGTCCAAACCACCTCAACAACCCTCCTCAGCTCTCTGGACAATCGTTTTGGTAATCCCGCACCTCCTCCTAATTTCCAAACTCCGAATTCTCTGCATTATATTCACACCACACATTGACCTCAGACATGACATCTCCACTGCCTCCAGCCTTCTCCTCGTTGCAACATTCATCACCCATGCTTCACACCCATATAAGAGCGTTGGTATAACTATACTCTCATACATTCCCTCTTTACTTCCATGGACAAGGTTCTTTGTCTCCACAGACTCCAAGTGCTCCACTCACCCTTTTCCCTCATCAATTCTATGATTCACCTCATCCTTCATAGACCCATCCGCCGACATGTCCACTCCCAAATATCTGAATACATTCACCTCCTCCATACTCTCTCCCTCCAATCTGATATCCAATCATTCGTCACCTATTCTTTTTGTTATCCTCATCACCTTACTCTTTCTATATTCACTTTCAATTTTCTTCTTTTACACACCCTACCAAATTCATCCACCAACCTCTGCAGCTTCTCTTCAGAATCTCCCAAAAGCCCAGTGTCATCAGCAAAAAGCAACTGTGACAACTCCCACTTTGTATTTGCTTCTTTATCTTTTAGCCCAACACCTCTTGCCAAGACCCTCGCATTCACTTCTCTTACAACCCCATCTATAAATATATTGAACAACCACGGTGACATCACACATCCTTGTCTAAGGCCCACTTTTACTGGGAAATAGTCCGCTTCCCTCCTACACACTCTAACCTGAGCCTCACTATCCTCATAAAAACTCTTCACTGCTTTCAGTAACCTTCCTCCTATTCCATACACCTGCAACATCTGCCACATTGCCCCCTATCTACCCTATCATACGCCTTTTCCAAATCCATAAATGCCACAAAAACATCTTTACCCTTATCCAAATACTGTTCACCTATATGTTTCACTGTAAACACTTGGTCTACACACCCCTACCTTTCCTAAAGCCCCCTTGTTCATCTTCTATCCTGCTTTCTGTTTTACTCTTAATTCTTTCAATAATAACTCTACCATACACTTTACCAGGTACACTCAACAGACTTATTCCCCTATAATTTTTGCACTCTCTTTTGTCCCCTTTGCCTTTATACAAAGGAACAATACACGCTCTCTGCCAATCCCTAGGTACCTTACCCTCTTCCATACATTTATTAAATAATAGCACCAACCACTCCAAAATTATATCCCCACCTGCTTTTAACATTTCTATCTTTATCCCATCAATCCCAGCTGCCTTACCCCTTTCATTCTACCCACTGCCTCACAAACTTCCCTACACCCACAACTGGCTTTTCCACACTCCTACAAGATGTTATTCCTCCTTGCCCTACACACGAAATCACAGCTTCCCTGTCTTCATCAACATTTAACAAATCCTCAAAATATTCTCTCCATCTTCCTGATACCTCTAACTCTCCATTTAATAACTCTCCTATCCTATTTTTAACTGTCAAATCCATTTGTTCTCTAGGCTTCCTCAACTTATTAATCTCATTCCAAAACTTTTTCTTATTTTCAACAAAATTTGCTGATAACATCTCACCCACTCTCTCATCTGCTCTCATTTTACATTGCTTCACCACTCTTTAACCTCTCTTTTCTCTCCATATACTCTTCCCTCCTTGCATCACTTCTACTTTGTAAAAACCTCTCATATGCTAACTTTTCTCCCTTACTACTCTCTCTACATCATCATTCCACCAATCGCTCCTCTTCCTCCCGCACCCACTCGCCTGTAACCACAAACTTCTGCTGAACACTCTAACACTACATTTTTAAATCTACCCCATACATTTTCGACCCCATTGCCTACACTCTCACTAGCCCATCTATCCTCCAATAGTTGTTTATATCTTACCCTAACTGCCTCCTCTTTTAGTTTATAAACCTTCACCTCTCTTTTACTTACTGATTCTATTTTCCTTGTATCCCATCTACCTTTTACTCCCACTGTAGCTATAACTAAAAAGTGATCTGATATATCTGTAGCCCCTCTATAAACATGTACATCCTGAAGTCTACTCAACAGTCTTTTATCTACCAATACATAGTCCAACAAACTACTGTCATTACGCCCTACATCATATCTTGTATACTTATTTATCCTCTTTTTCTTAAAATATGTATTACCTATAACTAAACCCCTTTCTATACAAAGTTCAATCAAAGGGCTCCCATTATCATTTACACCTGGCACCCCAAACTTACCTACTACACCCTCTCTGCATGTTTCTCCCACTTTAGCATTTAGGTCCCCTACCACAATTACTCTCTCATTTGGTTCAAAAGTTCCTATACATTCGCTTAACATCTCCCAAAATCTCTCTCTCTCCTCTACACTCCTCTCTTCTCCAGGTGCATACACGCTTATTATGACCCACTTTTCGCATCCGACCCTTATTTTAATCCACATAATCCTTGAATTTACACATTCATATTCCCTCTTTTCCTTCCATAACTGATCCTTCAACATTATTGCTACCCCTTCCTTAGCTCTAACTCTCTCAGATACTCCTGACTTAATCCCATTTATTTCTCCCCACTGAAACTCGCCTACCCCCTTCAGCTTTGTTTCGCTTAGGGCCAGGACATCCAACTATTATAAATTGTAATTACCAGAACATAAAAATTGTACAGTCATCCCTCGGTTTTCGATTTTAATCCGTTCCAGATGGATCGGCTAAAACCAAAATCGGCGAAAACCAAAACTATTTTCCCCATAAGAAATAATGGAAATTCAATTAATCCGTTCCTGAAACCCAGAAGTTTGGAAAAAAAAAATTGGGGGGCCTTAAAGATAGATTTACATGCACAAATGAATGAACTGAATGTGGCACTTACCTTTATTGAAGACTGATGTTGCTGGATGGTAGAGAGGGAAGAGACCCTAATTTTTGGAAGGGGTAAAGATAGATTTACATGCACAAATGAATGAACTGAATGTGGCACTTACCTTTATTGAAGACTGATGTTGCTGGATGGTAGAGAGGGAAGAGACCCTAATTTTTGGAAGGGGAATCCCCCTCCATAAGGACTCTAGGTACCAAGTCCTCATCTGGGGTCACTTCCCTTCTTTGTCTTTTAATCCCACTAGGACCAGCTTGTGAGTCACTGCACACCTGTGGCACTAAATATCTGTCCAGAGAGCTCTGTGTCTGGCGGCTCTTTAAAATGTCCCTAAAATGGGACATGGCATTGTCATTGTAAAAGTAGCCAGAATGGATTGCAACATCTTTGTCAGGGTGATGTTCCTCCACAAATGAATGCACCCTACTCCACATTGCACAAATCTCCTTAATCTCTGAAGAAGGCACCTTACATCTTTCTTCCTCCACTGAAGCAATTTCCTCAGATCTGTTTTGTTGTTGTTGCAGCTCAAGCTCTTGCAGCTCTTCAGTGGTTAGATCTTCATTGTGGTCCTTCACCAACTCTTCCACATCCTCTTCATTCACATCCAACCCCATGGAAGTCCCCAATTCCACAATACTTTCCACAACTTCCATTGGCTCCTCAGGGTCATCCCCAAACCCTTCAAAATCCCTCTCTGGGACACAATCTGGCCACAACTTTCTCCAAGCAGAGTTCATCGTCCTGGAGGTCACTCCCTGCCAAGCTTTATCTATAAGGCCTATGCAATGGAAGATATCGAAGTGATCCTTCCAGAACTCTTTTAGGGTCAATCTAGTGTCTGAGGTTACATCAAAGCACCTTTGAAACATTGCTTTGGTGTACAGTTTTTTGAAGTTTGCAATGACCATGGGCTGGATGAGAGGAGTGGTGTTAGGAGGCAAGAACTTCACTTTTACAAATTTGAATTCCTTAGACATTTGGTCTTCCAAGTCTTGAGGATGACCAGGAGCATTGCCCATTACCAGGAGGCACTTAAGTGGCAATTTATTGTCCAATAGATATTTCTTCACACTGGGGCCAAACACTTGATTAAACCATTCCAGGAAAATTTCCCTAGTGACCCATGCCTTAGCATTAGACTTCCAAAACACACACAATTTACTCTTGTCAACACTGTAGTTCCTGAACACTCTTGGATTTTCAGAGTGATACACGAGTAAAGGCTTCACTTTTAAATCCCCACTAGCGTTCCCACATAACATAAGAGTTAGCCTGTCTTTCATAGGCTTGTGTCCTGACATTGCCTTTTCCTCCTGCGTGATGTAGGTCCTCCTTGGCATTTTCTTCCAAAAGAGGCCTGTCGTCACAAACACTTGTTGGGGTTTAAATTCTTCTGCCTCTACATATTCTTTAAACTCACGCACAAATTTTTCAGCCCCATCTTTATCTGAACTGGCACCCTCACCATGCCTTACAACACTGTGTATGCCACTTCGCTTCTTGAAGTTTTCGAACCAGCCTTTGCTGGCCTTAAATTCATCAACATCAACACTGGTTTCAAGCATTTTCTTTACAAGATCGGCATGCAACTGCCTTGCTTTTTCACACATGATGGATTGCACAACACTATCACCCCCTAGCAGTTTTTGGTTTATCCACACCAATAACAATTTCTCCATATTTTCCATTGTTTATGATCTCTGTTTCGTTATCGTATTCACCCCTTTCGCAACATTAGCTTCCATGATTTCTTTTCTCCTTGCCACAATGGAACTGATGGTTGATGGGTTTTTCTTGTATATCTTGGCAAGCTCGGCAATACGTACACCACTATCATATTTTTCTATTATTTCTTTCTTCATTTCTACAGTGTTCCTCACTTTCTTTACCAAAGAACTGGCACTAGGAGCTTTCTTTGGGCCCATGGTAACTTGTTTAGTAGTCACACACAATAATCAAGGGCCAAAAAGAATGAATTGCTAATACAGTGGTACCTCGACTTACGATATTAATCCGTCAGAGAGGGCATATCTTAAGGCGAAACAATCGTTACTCGAATCAATTTTCACCATAAGAAATAATGGAAATAAATTTAATCCGTCCAAGACTTCCAAAAGTAGTTAAATAAAATATTTTTTAGAACTTTTTGACATTAAATAATAAAGAATTTAATAAAGAATACCTAAATACACATGTAAATATTGAACAATAACATGTCACTTACATTTATTGAAGAGTTGTTGATGTGTGGAGGACGGGAGGAGGGGAGAAGGTGGAGTAGTATGCTAGTGTTTGGAAGGGAATCCTTCCATTAACACTGCAGGTACCAAGTTCATTTCTGGGGTTACTGGCCTTTTCTTTGAATGCTACACTCCCTGCATGAATGCTACACTCCTGCATGAATGCTACACTCCTGCATGCCTACTACCTCCCTGCATCCTACTACACTCCCTGCATCCTTGCTACACTCCCTGCATCCTTGCTACACTCCCTGCATCCCTGCTACACTCCCTGCATCCTTGCTACACTCCTGCATCCTTGCTCACTCCCTGCATCCCTGCTACACTCCCTGCATCCTTGCTACACTCCCTGCATCCTTGCTACACTCCCTGCATCCTGCTACACTCCCTGCATCCCTGCTACATTCCCTGCATCTTTGCTACACTCCCTGCATGCCTGCTACACTCCCTGCATGCCTGCTACACTCCCTGCATCCCTGCTACACTCTCTGCATCTTTGCTACACTCCCTGCATGCCTGCTACACTCCCTGCATGCCTGCTACACTCCCTGCATCCCTGCTACACTCTCTGCATCTTTGCTACACTCCCTGCATGCCTGCACACTCCCTGCATAAATGCTACACTCCTGCATAAATGCTACACTCCCTGCATAAATGCTTCACTCCCTGCACATTCTTTACCACAGGCTTAGCACTAGGAGCTTTCCTTGGACCCATGGTAGCTTATTTAGCAGTTGCAAGCACTAAAAACAGTGGAATAATGACAATATACTGGTATGAATGCGTGGGTGTGGGTGGGTGGTCGCTCTCGCTTGTAAACAATAGCACTGACGCTCCTTGGAGTGCGCGCTCAGCTGGGCGCCAAGCGGACACGTCCGGTACGAATGTCGTTAGACGAAGCAAACATCGTAAGTCGCATTCAAATTTCTTACGTTATAAATATCGGTTATCGAAAATAACGTAAGATGATAACATCGTAAGTCGAGGTACCACTGTAAATGTTTTGTATGAACTCCTGGGGTGATGTTCACTCAAGCATAAACAATGCTAGACTGCGTTACCAATGTCCGTGGGAGGTGCTGGAGGGTGCGTGGGTGGCAGGCCTACGGCCTTTGTATGTGCGCGGCACTGGTGGACAGGTCCCATACGGTCGGCGAAAACTGAGACAATCGGTGAAAACTGAGACAATTTTTCCACGAAAAAAGTCAGCGAAAACCAAAATCGGCGAAAACTGGGACAATCGAAAACCAAGGGATGACTGTATAAATTAAAATAAAAACTAGAAAAAAAAGTATATCGGCATTACTTCTGCAAGCGGCAGGACTTGTTGTTGCCATCAGGTGAGCATCCAGCACCAACTTGTCGGGCTTATATCTCGGTAAGTACTGGCCCTAAAAAATTTTTATAGCCTATCCTGTTTATAAAAATGCGCTCTTCATTTTTTTCTTTTTTTTTAAAAAGTTTTTTTTTTTTTCAAAATATTCGGAGCAGGGTTAAGGGTTAAACTGTCCAAACGTAGATCTACGTTCACTCGCCCAGTGCTCCAAAATTTTTTTTTTTTTTAAATTAAAGAGGGGCATTTTCTGTGTAATAAGATCAAAAAAAAAATTTAGGGCCAGTACTTACCGAGATATAAGACCGAGAATTTGGCGCTGGATGTTCACCTAACGGCAACATCGAGTCCTGCCGCTTGCAGAAGTGTAGCCGATATATCTTTTTTTCTTGTTTTTATTTTAATTTATATTATTTTTATGTTTTGATAATTACAATTTATAATAGTTCTTGTGATTTCATAGCAGTCTTTCTTCTGACACTAATATTAAGCACTGAAATAGTACTCAGTCACAATCACACTGACAGGTGAACATTTTCACCTGCCTTGGTCATTTACTATTGTCTAGGAATATATACAAAGTATTTATAGGTCTCAGCAATGTTTTAGACATGCTGGAGTATATATGAAACTCCTTGAAGCATGGTGTTATGACAAGTGTCACTAAACTGCTGACAGTGCAGGAATGGAGTGAGTGATACTTGATGATCGTGCACTGCTGCAGGGAACCCTGGCTTTATTTGTTTTCACTGTTACACAAACATGAATGTCTGTCTGTCTAGCTCTGTTTATCTGTCTTTCTGTGTGTGTGTCTGTCTTTCTGTCTGCCTGTGTGTGTCTCAGTCTTTCTGTCTGAATGTGTGTCTTGGTCTTTCTGTCTGCCTGTGTGTATATGTCTGCCTGTATGTGCGTGTCTTTCCATCTGCTTGTCTCAGTCTCAGGGAGCGGTTCGTAACCCAAAAGGTATTACACCCAATGCAGTCGTCACATCTGATTCGTGAAGATGCGTATTACTTGCCAGTCATGCTTATTATGCCTTATATCTACAAGCACTGTATAGCACTTTGCCTGGAATTTTTGGGTTATCCTAGGTAATTTACACTATGTATAATAACTGTACTTATGTGTACATGTGAGAGAGAGAAAGCCAAAGTCAGTCAGCCGGCCACCCAGCTGGCCAAATACGTACTACACGTTCCAGAATTGTTTTTCTTTACTTAGAGCATAGGTTATAGGACATTCTGGCAGGATGACACTACCAGTGGTATCAAAAATGAAAGGATGTTGCACAAATTTTACACATGGGTTATCAGGGTTTTTTATATTTCCTCGACCACTTGTGGCCACATCCATCACTTTCCTCTTAAAAGGGGAGTGTTAATATGACATGACATCAGTGAATTCCTGGTGTTTGCCACGCTATTTGCTCTAGTTGGCGCTCAATTGAACTGGTGCTCCCACAAGGTACTAAGTGGTCCCAGATTTTTTTAATACTGCACACACTGAGTGTTAAGACCCATTCTGTACTGACCAGGCATCTCAGGCCAATCATGCCAAATTTGGAGGAAGGAAAAATAAAACGTAGATCTACGTTTGGAGTGCTAGCAGTACAAACATAGATCTCCGTTTGGAGTGCTAGTGATACAAACGTAGATCTCCATTTGGACAGTTTAAGGGCTAAAAATAGGGTCCAGAATAAACAATGTAGACATTTCTTGCAATTAAACATTTCCTCTGTTCATTAGTTATGTCCCCAGGCCTCTCCTGTGTTACATTTGCTCACCATTTTGAATTTTTGTTCACATAAAAAATACATAGTAGATTTACCACTATGCAGACTACTGCATTATTGTAATACAGTCAACCTTTGGTTTTCGTTTGTCTCAGTTTTCGTTGATTTTAGTTTTCGTGCACTTTTTTCGTAGAAAAATTGTCTCAGTTTTCGTTGATGGTACGGAAGTTGTCCATGTGCCCAGCGCACATACAAAGGCCGTAGACTGCCACCCACGCACCCCCCACACACATTGTCATGTAGTCTAGCATTATTTATGCTTGAGTGAACATCACCCCAGGAGTTCATACAAAACATTTATTAACAATTCATTGTTTTTGGCCCTTGATTATTGTGTGTGACTGCTAAATAAGCCACCATGGGCCCAAAGAAAGCTCCTAGTGCCAGTCCTTTGGTAAAGAAAGTGAGGAACACCATATAATTAAAGAAAGAAATCGTAGCAAAGTATCAAAGTGGAGTCGGTAAAGGCTATAGCGCCAGCCAGTGATAAAGTGTAGCACTAACAGTGTAGCAAGTAAGTTAAGCGATAGAAAAATGACGACACGAAACTTCTCCATTGTTGTTTGAGTATATGGTCACTGAGAACAGAGCCGTCCTCTGCCACCATCTCCTCCAAGGTAAGTGTAAATATTTCTTATTTATATAAGTGTGAATATTTCTTATTTATAAATTCAAGTGTAAATATTTATTTATAAATTCAAGTGTAAATATTTATTTATAAATTAAAGTGTAAATATTTCTTATTTATAAATTATGTACATTGTGTGAATAGAGCTGGTGGCGGCCTGCTGCTGCCGCCGACCACCACCAACAGTGGCCCTTATACCCAACAACAACACTACTGCCAGTTCTCTCATACATAATGACATATTTTATTCATTCTAGAGTATATATCATGTTTCTATGTTATTAATATTGTTTATTATGTCATATTAGATGAATTGTGATAGATAAATAAGCCGTAAAGCTGATATTAGTGTCAAATTGAAGCATTTTGTCCTGCCTCCAAACAATAAACTCTTCTCCCTCCACCAGCAGTGGCCCTTATACCCAACAAAAACAATACTGCCAGTTCTCTCATACATAATGACATATTTTATTCATTCTAGAGTATATATCATGTTTCTATGTTATTAATATTGTTTATTATGTCATATTAGATGAATTGTGATAGATAAATAAGCCGTAGAGCTGATATTAGTGTCACAATGAAGCATTTTGTCCTGCCTCCCAACAAACTCTCCTCCCTCTCTCTCCTCTCCATCTTCCATACACCAACAAGAGTCGCTAATAAAGGCAAGTGTGATGTTAAATGTTCATTTATACATGTTATTAGTGCTTTATATTTAT
Source organism: Cherax destructor (assembly GCA_009830355.1). Classification (NCBI taxonomy): domain Eukaryota; kingdom Metazoa; phylum Arthropoda; class Malacostraca; order Decapoda; family Parastacidae; genus Cherax; species Cherax destructor. Next base: position 97,797 of record WNWK01004147.1, read on the forward strand.
TTGTCATTCTTTTTTGTATGTAAATCTATATTTAATCTCTTAAAAAAATATTTTTTGTTAATACTCCTGGGTGTCTGAAACGGATTAATTGAATTTACATTATTTCTTAAGGGGAAAATGGTTTTAGTTTTCGTCGATTTTGGTTTTAGTTGATGCCTCTGGAACGGATTAAACACGAAAACCAAGGGTTGACTGTAATTTTATAAATAGTGTCATTGCATTTGTGAATGCATATTAGATTTGACCAGTTGGACGAGTGATATACAGTGGACCCACGAGTTTTGGTCACCTCGGAAATCAAACAATTATGTAAGTTTAATATAATAATTTTGTATGTGTATTTTTGGGGGTCTGAAAGGACTAATCTAATTTACATTTTCCTTAAGGGAACAAATTCGTTCAGTAATGGCACTTGAACAGCCTTCTGGAATGAACTTGGGGGTCCACTGTACCTTTGAAGAGTTTCGAGAGTTTCTCTACTCTCTGAGCCCGGCCATGGGCCAGGCTCGTCTGGTGCTTGCCTGGTCAACCAGGCTGTTGCTGCTGGAGGCCCGCTGCCCCACGTATCTGTCACAGCCTGGTTGATCTGGCACCTGGTGACGATACTTGTCCAGTATTCCCCCCAAATTCGCGGGGGTTATGTTCCAAGATCACCCGTAGATTTGGAAAAACCGCGAATTTTGGACGATGTTAAAAAAATGTCTATAAATGCCTATCTTTATACAGTAGACCCTCATTTAGTACAGTAGTTACGTTCCTGAAAACATCGTGTTAGGTAAAATCGTGTTAGATAATTAGAAGAATTTATGGGAAAAATAGGGTTATGTTCCTGGGAGTCCCCAAAAAGCCAAATAAGTTTTTTTTTAGACCAACAGATCTTATAAAAGTGCATATGTAATTGTAGTTCGTTGCCGTGATATATTACTGCTTAAGACTACAAAGGCAATAGATATAATAGTATTTCTTACCCTAAATTGTGGGTAATGGTGTTTGTGGATGATTGTGAAGAGAGTGGATATGCATGTTGTGGCTCTACTGGGCTGAGGTGGATGGTTGTTGGTTGTCGGCAGAAGTGGATGGTAGAGGTACTGGTACTAAAGTCGATGGTTGTATTGGAGTGTGCATAAATGCTGTAATAGATCTCTGGGCTCTTTTACCCTGCAGTACATTATACAGCTGACGGTAAGACATCATCAGCTGGTCTAGACCCAGTTTCAAAGCACTGCTTCTAGATTTGTTATTGTATAATTATACTATTACTATCAGTAAATAATATCTACCTATCATATTTATTCCAGGATAATATTAGGTATAACATAAATAATGTAGAAGCAAGACTCCCAAATTAATAAAAATATGACAGAGATAATGAAGGTTGGAGGGTGGGCCCAGCGTCAGCCCGTAAACAAAGCCAGCCTGCCCCACACACCAGCCAGGGTACTTCCTCACACACCAGCCAGGGTACTTCCCCACACACCAGCCAGGGTATGTACTTCCCCACACACCAGCCAGGATGCTTCCCCACACCAGCTAGGGTACTTCCCCACACACCAGCCAGGGTACTTCCCCACACACCAGCCAGGGTACTTCCCCACATACCAGCCAGGGTACTTCCCCACACACCAGCCAGGGTACAGTAGATCGTCATTTAGCACGGTAGTTACGTTCCTGAAAATGTTGTGTTAGATAATTTCATGTTAGATAATTAAAAGAACTTATGGGAAAAATAAGGTTACGTTCCTGGGTGTCCCCAAAAAGCCAAACAAGTTTTTTTTAAACCAACAGATCTTACAAAAATAAAAGTGAATATGTAATTGTAGTTCATTATCGTGATGTATTATGTTGTTTTTACTGCTTAAGACTACAAATGTAACAGAAGTAATAGTATTTACCTTAAATTGTGGGTGCTGGTGTTTGTGGATGATTGTGAAGAGAGTGGAGAGTTATGCTGTGGTTGTACTGAGTGTCTAACTTTAAGTCATTCAGTAAGTTAGTCAAGTCAGTCAAGCCATTCAGTAAGTCAGTCAAGTCATTCAGTAAGTCAGTCAAGTCATTCAGTAAGTCAGTCAAGTCATTCAGTAAGTCAGTCAAGTCATTCAGTAAGTCAGTCAAGTCATTCAGTAAGTCAATCAAGTCATTCAGTAAGTCAGTCAAGTCATTCAGTAAGTCAGTCAAGTCAGTCAGGCAGTAAGTCAGTCAGTCACACAAACTTATGTTTACCTCTTTTTTTATGTGTACAAAGTAACGCTTCATTACGTCCACAGGTTATGTCTTGTCTAATATCTTTGTTTTCTTCGTTAATTCTAAGACTTAAATGCTTATACCTTTTCTTGCCACTTTGAGCAACACTTTGATTGCTTGGCAGATACAAGATATAGTAATTTAAAGATCAAAACACAATTCACTCTCTCTCATTCTTCACAAACACAGCTGGCTTGTAGCAGAGGACATTTTTTTGACGCGTATGAAATACGTACGAATGCTGGGATGGTGGGGTCCAGGGTGACTGGGGAAGGCCGGTGGTGTCCGCTGAACAACAACAAGGCTTGTGGGAATGGTTATTTGTTTTTCCTTCCCGCAAACTGTAAGTTTATTCAGGTATACACAGATACAGTTACAAAGATTATCATACATAGCAGCATATGTGTAGAGAACCTAGGATAACCCAAAAAAGTCAGAGTGACTTATTTCCATTCTGTCTGACTTTTTTTGGGTTATCCTAGGTTCTCTACACATATGCTGCTATGTATGATAATCAATGTAACTGTACTCACCTAATTGTGGTTGCAGGGGATCGAGACTCAGCTCCTGGCCCCATGTATCTGAATAAACTTAGTTTGCGGGAAGGAAAAACAAATTCCCTTTTCCTCTAAGCATGAAATCACCTGATGCATTACCACAAAGGAGCAAGGTGAAGCGATCCTTTGCTGTCTTGAAGCCTGGTGCACTTTTCTCTTGCTGACTGATATAAGTTTGTGTTGGCATTTTCTTCCAGAAAACACTTCTCTCGTCAGCATTGCTGTATAACCCCTGTGGTTTAGCGCTTCTATTTGATTATAATAATAATAATCTCGTCAGCATTAAACACTTGATGTGGCTCATAACCACCCTCAGTAGGACCCCCACTGACTCAATGGTTTAACCCACCGTGGGCTACCATGCGTTCAAAAAAATTTCCCCTCCCGCGAACCGTGTAATATCATTTTTACGTCGTGTTAGATAATAATGTGCCACAATTCTTCAATCGTGCAATACCCATAACGTGCAACATAAATTCGTGCTAAATGAGGGTCTACTGTAGTTTAAACTCTAAATATGCCCTCAAAACACTTTAATTTAATTTCAAACTCACCATACATCACCCTTAAAAAAAAAATGTAAAGATAAACCCATATACAGTACTGTACTGCTATGTCTCCCGCAGTGCTAGAATGCAAAATACCGATGTTACCCCTATATGTACTGCAATTCATGCAACCCCGTTTTCTTTTGTATACAGTATATACAGGTATCCCTCAACATTCGCGAGGGTTAGGGGATCAAGAGCCTCGTGAATGTTGAAAAATCGCGAATGTTTGGTGCCCCAATATATTGTAGGAAATATAATACAATACTGCTTCCTTAACCTATTGAACCATGGACAATCATAAAACACATATAAACATCATAAAATAATGTATTATATACATGTTATTTTGACATGAGCTGGCTGTGGAGGGAGGCCTGTAATAGTATAATTATACAATATGTATTTTATAGTGTTGTGAAGTGTCATGGGGAATCAAGAGTTACTGACACACTGCTGCTTCTCCCTCTGCTGTAGCTCCGCCCACTTTGTAATGATGCCAAATGTTGAATTAAATATGTATACATTAGAAAAAAAAAGAAACTACAACTTCATAACTTTATTTTAATTTGCATAACTCATATATTACAGAAAACAATAAAAAAGTAAAATACACATACAACGAGTTAAGCTTACAGAAAAATACATTAAATTCACCATCTAACATTGTTACGAAGTGGGAGGAGCTATTGTAGGGAGGAGAGGCTAGCAGTAAGTCAGTGTCTGGTGAGTCGTCATAGGTGATGGATGTTAACCTTAGCGCTAATAAAATGTTGTGTAATTACACTAATATTAGTAATAAAGGTTATCTATCTATTACATTTATTCCAAATTGATATCAGAAACATGATAAATACCCTAGAACTGTAATAAAGATGCTGAAATGAATAATATATGCCATATTATATGAGGGGTAAGAGAAGCAGGCAGACCGCCACCATAAATGTTTACATAAGAGTAAACATGCCTAAATCACTCTTGTCGTAAGAACAAAAGCAAAAATAGCATTTATTGTTTTTAGAATAATAATAATTTATAATAATTGATCTGGAGCACTTTAAATGTTATCAGTATTTGGTAGCTGACATTTAGAGCACTCCACAGCAATTATTATTATTATTATTTCCCTACTATATATTGTAAGGAAATAATAATAATATTATTAATAATAATAATAATTATTATTATTATTTCCCTGCAATATATTATAGGGAAATAATAATAATAAATAATAATTAATAATAATTGCTGTGAATGCTCTAAATGTCAGCTACCAAATACTGATGACATTTAAAGTGTTCCAGATCAATTATTATAAATTATTATTATTCTAAAAATAATAAATGCTATTTTTGCATTTGTTCTTATAACAAGAGTGATTTAGGCATGTTTACCCTGATGTAAACATCTTTTATGGTGGCGGTCTGCCTGCTTCTCTTACCCCTCATATAATATGGCATATATTATTTATTTCAGCATCTTTATTACAGTTCTAGGGTATTTATCATGTTTCTGATATCAATTTGGAATAAATGTAATAGATAGATAACCTTTATTTAGTACATTCATTACTTACTGCTTCCTTAACCTATTGAACCATGAACAATCATAAAACGCATGAAAACATAGTAAAATATTGTATTATATAGTACTATATACATGTTATACTGTAGTTTAATAACAAATAATGAACGAAGAAAACACTCAGTGAGTGAGTGGTGGGCGGGCTGGCTGCCGGGTCGGAAGGAAGGTAGTAGGGACGCTCGGGTGGTGGGAAACTTAAATATGATTTGGTGGGTGGGAATTTGGCGGCCGGGAATTCGCGAATGTGTGAAGCCCATGAAAGTGGAAAACGTGAATGTTGAGGGATACCTGTATACGGTAATAATTTAATTTAGTAAAAGTCAAGTTAAATGTATGGGTACTCACCAATAATGAATAATACGGCACTAAAAAATTTATATAGTATCATATTTTATATGGAAATTTTGCTGAATTTACATTAATATTTATGTTACAAAATTGTTAAATTATATTTTTCTTAATATTTAGCATTAAACACAAAAAAAATGGTATATTGCCATGAAAAAAAACAAAAGAAAATTCTGTGGCTTTCTGCGAACAATTATTAGTTAGGCTCTAAGGAAAAATTCACAAATTACTGAAGCCACGAATTCCTGGGGGTCCACTGTAATTTGTGTCCTCTTGAATATCGGCAAAAATCAAACATTTCCACTACTTTTAGGTCAATTTCAAGCTACTTTGTCCTGAAACCAATCAAATTGATCTCAATTTGTAATACAGTGATCCCTCGGTTTTCGCCAAAAATTCGTTCCAGAATGCTGCTCAAGTGCCATTACCGAACGAATTTACTTCCTTAATAAATAATGTCACGTAGGTTAGTCTATTTCAGACCCCCAAAAATACACTTGCGACAGCACTTACGAAAATACACTTACATAAATGTTCGAGTTTGGAGATGCACGAAAACCGAGGGACCACTGTATACTGTCCATTCTATCAAATGATACAACCATAAAAACCATCCAAAAATACACCACAAATTTTGTTTTAAACCAAATTTACGGTCACAGTTTTTTCCCATCATGCACTGCATGGGGACAGGATTTTTTTTATGGTGCACACTCACCGCATAGACCCAATCTCTCATATCTAGGCCCATATTTACCGCTCACTGCTTATCTGAGTGAGCTGAGCTCATCACTTAATTCTACGGCACAGACCCTTAGAGTTTTTACATGGATATATAGAAGAGAGGAAGCTTATATTCCAGTAAAAGAAGGCCTTAGACAGGAATGTGTTATGTCACCATCATTAAACATATTTATAGGTGGGGTTGCAAAAAAAAGTGAACACTAGAGTGCTGAGGAGAGATGTAGGATTAAAAGATAAGGAGTCTAATACTACAAAGTTGCAGTTGTTTTTTTGTTCACAATATAGTTTTTTTAATCCAAATTATTTTTATTTCCTTGGTCAAGTGTGGCACTGATGAAGTGTTTTTGGAATGGAGCTTTGCTTTCATTTCAACATTCTTCAATGGGATTTCTTCAATGGGATTCAGGTCAGGGCTGTTTCCCAGACACTGTTTACACTTTTAACACAGGGCAGTTCTGCATAAAGTGTGTAGCGCTATGAATCTTGTGGAATGTGAGGAAATGTTATTTAAGCACTTCCAAAGTATGTATAGAAGTTGCTGTGTCAGATAAGTAGTATTATATTAATGATGTATAAAACTGACAAGTACAGTGGACCCCCGGTGTTCGTCCTGCTCCAAACTCACCCTTTTATGTAAGTGTATTTTTTTAAATGCTTTTGTAATTGTATTTTTGGGGGTCTAAATGAACTAGTCTACTTTACATTATTCCTTAGGGAATAAATTCTTGGTAATGGCACTTGAACAGCATTCTGGAACGAAAATCACTAAAACCGGGGTCCACTGTAGATAAATAAAGATATGTAGAGTATATGGGTATCTGGGAAGCATTTTACCAACTAGTGGTTTTATCAATCCAGTACTGAGAAATAATTACCAGAGACAGTGAAAGACATGTAGTACATGTCTTATTCATCTACTTGCCAGTTTTATATAGTAGTACTTCACTGATACAGTAACATCTTAGAATCTTGATTCAGAGAATTCATCTACAATGCTAATTCTTGCCTAACCTATTGGCATTACATACTTACACTAGTGGATACGCACACCAGTGATGCAATCTCCAAACTACTTCACCTCCCTATTTCCAGTATACAAGTCTTCATCCTGACATCTACTACAGTGGACCCCAGAGTTCGTTAGGCTGGAGTTAGTGATATTTTTTGGAAAAATATTGGTTGTGTTCTTGATCCGCTCGGAGTTCGTGATTCGTCCCGACGCGACGCGTGGCCTGAGCGGGCCCGACACTCCATTAAGTCAGTGTGCCATTGTTTACCAGCGCCCACGCATTCATACCATACATTTTGTCATTATTCCATTGTTTTTAGTGCTTGCAACTGCTAAATAAGCCACCATGGGCCCCAAGTAAGCTCCTAGTGCCAGCCCTTTACCAAAGGGCTGGCAGTGGCAGCATCCTAGCAGCCTTTATTCTTCAAAAACTCAGCGCCATCAAAGCTTGTGATGGCCTAATTGAAGCTACAACTGCACAAACCCACGTAGATCACAAAATGACCCAAGAATAGTAGAAATGCTACCCAAACCTTAACAAAATTGAAGATCTAAGGAAGACAGCCCTGCAAACCCAAACATCGCCCGTGCTGCCAGACAAACGCCAACCCAAGCTAAAGGAAATAAAGCTCCTCCATAGCTTCACTAGTGATACTATGAGCGGAACTTGCAGAGGAACCAACAACAGTAACAAGAAACCAACGCTAAGGACTTTGAAACACAACATGTCTACACAGCAGAAAGCCAGTGCATCAACAACCCCCACACTCCCGCCCGGTCCTGACAACAACAACAACACCGAACATGGCTGATTCTCCTCCAACCCCACCAGCTTTGTAGGATTCCATCCTGGTCACCAAGGTATGACTACTACTGATACTATTAGGGAATACATCATTGCCCTTGAAGCTGAAAACAAAACATCAAAGCAAAACTA